>PVKC010004033.1:0-20750 GCA_004027635.1 Crocidura indochinensis | reverse complement strand
TAGAAATTGAGCTCCCATTCGATCCAGCATTACCACTCCTAGGAATATAACCTAAGAATACAAAAATACAATTCAAAAATCCCTTCCTTACACCTATATTCATTGCAGCACTATTTACCATAGCAAGACTCTGGAAACAACCAAGATGCCCCTCAAGAGATGAATAGCTAAAATAACTTCAGTACATATATACAACGGAATATTATGCAGCCATCAGGAGAGACGAAGTCATAAAATTTTCCTCTACATGGATGTACATGAACTCTATTATGCTGAGCAAAATTATTCAGAGCAAGAGAGAGAAAGACGCAGAATGGTCTCACTCATCTGTGGGTTTTAAGAAAAATGAAAGACATTCCTGCAATAATTTTCTGAGACAAAAGAGAGGAGGGCTGGAAGTTATAGCTCACAACATGAAGTTCACCACAAAGAGTGATAAGTTTAGTTAGAAATAACTACATTGCGAACTATCCTAACAATGAGAATATATGAGGGAAATAGAACGCCTGGCTAAAGTACAGGCAAGGTTGGATGGGGAGGAGGGATATTTGGGACACTGGTGATGAGAATGTTGTACTGGTGATGGGGGGGGTTCTTACATGACTGAAGCTCAACCATAATCAAGTTTGTAATCAAGGTGTTTAAATAAAATAAAAAAATATATGGATTTTATCTAAAGAGCACAAGGACAAACTCCAAAAGACCAAAACTGAAACAATCTGTGCAATAAAATCAATGATGTATTATTGGACTATAGGCCAGTTATGACATAAATATACATAACCTAATATCTATGTACTGATATGACATAATTAGAATTTAACAAGGCAATTATCATATTGATAATATATAACTTATATAATGATGAAAAGTTTGCATCTGTTGTCTCAAAAATCATATCATAGTTTTCTGTGAAAAAATAATCTGACAATTCCAAATGAGATATATTCTACAAATTATCTGACCAGGGGCCAGAGCAATAGTATATAGTAGGTAGAATATTTGCCTTGCATGTGTCCAACCCAGTTTCATATATGAAAGTGTTATATATATATGGTCCCCTGAACCATACCAGGAGTGATCATTCTGTACAGAGCCAGAAGTCAGTCCCAACCACTATTGAATGTGCCTCACCCCACCCCAAAATAACTGATAAGTAATTCTACCAACTGTCAATGCAATTCTAAAAATAAATAGTAATAGAAATAACTATCAATAGTAGATACTTTTATGATAATAGCATGCAAAGAGTCAACACAATGCCTAATAACAGTTCCTTACTGAGTGGTAACATGATAGTAATGTTAAATATGTTAAGGCCCTAAGATGAGAAAAAAGTTAACAAAGGAATCAGAGGATGTAAATTATATCAACTCTGGTCTCATAAAGTATTAAGAATAGTTATCAAGTCACTATGAACAAAAGTCCAGGGGCAGCGAGGTGGTGCTAGAGGTAAGGTGTCTGCCTTGCCAGCAATAGCCTAGGACGGACTGCAATTCAATCCCCCAGCGCGATTCGATCCCCCCATGCGATTCGATTCCCTGGCCCCCCGGCGTCCCAAATGGTCCCCCAAGCCAGGAGCGACTTCTGAGCGCATAGCCAGGAGTAACCCCTGAGCATCACCGGGTGTGGCCCCCAAACAAACAAACAAAATCCAAGAAAAATTAAATAATTCAATTACAAGAACATTTTGTTTGGGGGCCAAACCCAACTAGGCTCATAAGTTACTCCTGGCTCTTGTACCCAGGAATCACTCCTTTGATAAATGAGGAAGTGGGGAAAAAGTAGATAGCAGAGGTGGGGATTGAATCCAAATCAACTGTGTGCAAGGCACACACATTATTAACTATACTGAATTTCTGGTCCCTAAGAGACACTTCAAGATGACTATTTTAAGGTCCTTAGAAAGAAGAGAATTTAGATTACAGATTGAAGGTGACATCATTCTTTAAAGTATTATCGTGCTCAATATTTTGTCCAGTGTTGTTAGTTCAGGCAAATATTCCTGAGTCCCAACTAATTTCCTGAGCCAACAGGGAGCTTTTCTATAGAATAAATGTCAAGTAATTTGGGAGTTTTATATAAAAGTTCCACTACCTTTGAAAAAATGGTCATCCTCTCTTTATAAAAAAAGAAATGAATAAAATTGTCCTCTGATGTTTTTTTCTAAAGTAAAATGTCCACAAAATTCCATTATTCTACCCAGTGACATCACCTAAGTGAATAGCAAGGTGCTTTATATATCCAGAAGAGCACATTTTCCTCAGCAAAATATTGATTCAAATTTTGAAAATATTTTGTATTCCCCCTAAGGAAGAAGATAAAGACTTTACTAGAAGTATTTCTCAGCACATCAGTGAAGACCCACATTTCTTTTCCCGGAAGGTGTGTTTCTGTAAGCTCTCTTTGGAGTACAAAGGGTTGTGGTCAGTTTGAGGAGAAATAAACTCATCTCTCTCAGCTCCTCCCACAAAGCGCCAATATAAACTCCAAAATAATCCACAAGAAAACTAAGGCAGACTGAAAAGTGCAAAAGCAGCAGTGATGGGGTTAGGATTCTTGGCTGAAGAAAGGAGAGGGCAGCAAAGTATGAAAGGTTACATGTCACTGACTCCCATTCAGTGGTGAAGTTTATGCAAAGAAAGTCTTTGACAGGAAGTTTTGACAATACAGATAGACAAACCCAACTCAACAACAAGACAGACACAGACAGCTGTTTTACTTTCTTCCTGCTGCTATACAGTTCCTGTGGCACAACCATATCCACAGCAAGCAAAATTGGAAAGCCTGGGCCATAAGTGAATGGGGATCCTCCCATGGAGTAAAATCATTGATACTCTGGCAGGAAATGTCTTGCCAAAGAAGTTTTCATCCCTGTGGGTCAGTGGAGATGCTTCTAGCCACAGATACAAGAAATCAAGCTCTGTCCAATCTTATTCTTTCCCACCTCCAGAATTCCCATTGGGCACATCTATGGCCTGAAAAAAAGCAAACTCATCAGAGTAACATGACAGATAGTTAAAACTTATTAGAAGCACAACTGGCCAAGGCAGGTCAAGAACTATACATTTCAACTTAAAAGGAAAATGCCTGATGCTATATTTAAATTAATAGGTAAATGAATTAATGAAGGTAAAATTGAATTAATTCCTAACTTAAGAGATAAAAATTTAAAGATATAATTGATGAAAGTCATCCACTGTAGTAAAAGCTTGGAAAATTACGATAGTTTAAAAAATAAAAAAATAATGTGAATTACAAAGCGAATCAAATGTTAGAGTCGTCTATACTAGGCTGCTAAAACCACCCATAAATTATTTAATTAGCAAAGTTAAATTCTGTTAAAGTATAAAAAAAGCTAAAAACTGCATTCTAATAGAAGATTTAATAGAGGGACTGAAGCGATAGCACAACGTTAGGGTATTTGCCTTGCACACAGCTAACCCAAGACAGGCCTGGGTTTGATCCCCGGAGCCCATATGCTCCCCCAAGCCAGGAGCTATTTCTGAGCACATAGCCAGGAGTAACCCCTGTGCATCAGAGGGTGTGGACCCCCAAAAAATCCAAAACAAAATAAAATATTTAATTGAAATCACAGAACTGAAAACTATACCAAAAATGAAAAATAAAATTTCTGATGGGCTCCAGAAGAGGACAGTTGTAACAAAACATATTATTGGGAGAAGATCAGTAATAAATCACCCAATCTGAATAAATAAGAGACAGAAAGATTGACGTTTCCTTGGGGAGTGTGATACAACAGAAAAATGTCCAATTTTACTGTCATCGGATACACAGGTAGAAGAGTCAGAGAATTTGAAGCAGTTATGCCTAAAAGCTTCTTGATTTGGGACCCGGGAGATAGCATGGAGGTAAGGCGTTTGCCTTTCATGAAAAAGGTCATCGGTTCGAATCCCGGTGCCCCATATGGTCCCCCGTGCCTGCCAGGAGCAATTTCTGAGCATGGAGCCAGGAGTAATCCCTGAGCACTGCCGGGTGTGACCCAAAACAAAAAAAAAAAAAAAAAAAAGCTTCTTGATTTTTTTGAAAGTCCTAAAGAACCAGATTAAAGAGTTTTCACAAACTACATAAATGATAAACATGTAGAAAAAATGCCAAGGCTCATCAGAATTTAAAAATAATTAAGTAGGGGAAAGATAACTTAGCAAGCAAGCAGAACAGAGTGACATTCACTCTTCTGGGAACACACCCATGAAGGTGGAAGTTCTTATCAGAAATCATGGATTCACAGATATTCAGTACTAGTAAGACTAGTCAGTCAGGAACTCTATATCCAATAAAAATATCCTTAGTTAATGCAGGTGAAACAAATATATGCTCTGATTAAAAAAAATTCAGACAGGTAGGCCTAACTCTAGTGTATGACTATATAATGTATATGACAAAAGGCAGAAACTGAGAATGCCAGAAATCAAAATAGAACAATGGAGAAAAGTATAAATATATAAAACCTGTTATGCTGTCTTCATGAGAATTATAAATAAACTGTGGTCTTCTAAACAAATTAAATATAGTATGGTAATAATGATAATATTTAAAAGTTGGGGAAAAGGGGCCGGAGAGGTGGTGCTAGAGACAAGGTGTCTACCTTGAGAGTGCTAGCTTAGAATGGACCACAGTTCAATACCCTAGCGTTCCAAATGGTTCCCTGAAGCCAGGGGTGATTTCTGAGCACATAGTCAGGAGTAACCTCTGAGTGTCAAATGGGTATGGCCAAAAAACAAACAAAAATAAGTTGGGAAAGGGGAGGTATATTTACAATTCATTTCAAAGAATAAAACACAAAGGGTAGGGGCCAGAGCAATAGTACTGTGTAGGGCATTTGCCTTATATGCAGCAGAGCCATAACTGATGATGGTTCAAATCCTGGCATCCCATATACTGCCAGAAGTGATTTCTGAGCACACAGCCAAGAATAAACCCTGAGAACTTCCAGGTATGACCCAAAAACAAAACAAACAAACAAAAAATCCCCACAAAGGGTAAAACTTTGAAATAGTTATAATGTACTCTAATTGTGTATATATATTATATATAACATACAATACCCCTCCTGCTGTGGCACTGACCCACAAGGAGAAAGCCTGAAAAAACCATCTCTCACTGCCTCTGCCCATTTGCTCTCTGTCTCCTGAAATTCTCCTGTGGAGGCCAAGAAAGACCCAGTGAAAACTGTCACCTAGAGGCTCCACAGCAGACAGGGGTTACAGAAGAGCATGGTCTCTCTGCTTTGCATGATTTTTCTAATTAAAGAACCCCACCATAACATATAGAAAAAAATCACACTACAAACATGAAATGGGGAAACCACATAGGCAAACACCATGCACAGAGAATGTTGATGATAGCTCTGATGACCTAAAAAATACCAACCATCTTATTATGGGGGATCCTCATATGGGGGAATCCTCATTGAAATCAAAGAAAGCATAGATCAAGCTTAACATAACACAAAGATAGAAATCAAGAAACTCCAAATTGAAATAAAAGGTCTGAAAATCTCAGTAGCTGAATTGGAAATCTCAATGGAAAGCCTCTTCAACAGGGTAACAGCAACCGAGGACAGAATTAGTGAACTGGAAGATGAGATGCAAACAACTCCATACAGCAGAAGAGATTGGGAAAGAACCTTAAAGCAAATGAATGTGAACTGATGAAACTAGAAGTCGTTTATAAACTCAACAGAAAAAAAACATAAGAATCGTTGGAATCCCAGGGGCCCAAGAAGATCCCCAGGAAGAATCAACAGTCAAAAACATCATTACAGAGAAACTCTCAAAGCTAAAGACTGCTTGCAACCAAATCGTGCATGCCTGAAGAGTACCAGCTAAAAAAGACTCGAGGAAAAGCACCCCAAGACACATCCTAGTCGCAATGACGAATCCCACAGATAGAAATAGGGTACTGAAAGCAGCAAGATTAAAAAGGAAATTTACATTCAAAGGATCATCCTTAAGATTTACAGCAGATATGTCACAAGAAACTCTCAAGGCCAGAAGACAGTGGTGGGGTTTGTGACAAGACTGAATGAAATAGATGCTTCGCCTAGAATACTGCACCCAGCCTGACTCAAGTTCACGTTTAAAGGAAGGATACATAGCTTCACGGATAAGCAACAGTCAGAAACAGATGTAAACCAGACTTAAATGAAAACATAAAGGTTTACTTTAAAACAAAACAGACCAACAGAAACTTATACACAAAGATGTCATTAAATCCAATGACAATCATTACCCTCAACATCAATGAACTAAATGCACCAGTTTAGAGACACAGAGTGGGTAAATGGATCAAAAATATAAACTCGACCTTCTGTGGCCTACAAGAAATACACCTGTAATAGTCAGAACAAACATAGACTCAAAATCAAAGGCTGAAGGAAAAATCATCCAAGCAAACAATACCCTTAAAAAAGCTAGAGTAGCCATATTAATATCAGATGACACAAACTTTAGACTCAGAAAAAATGTTAGATTAAATGAAGATTGACATTTCATACTTTCATACTAGTCAAGGGATATGTGCAACAGAAGAAATCACACTACTAAATATATACACACCCAATGAGATATCAGCAAAATATCTAATACATTATTGACAAATTTGAAAGAAGATATCAATAATAACACAATAATTGTGGGAGACCTCAACATGGCCCTGTCACCCCTTGATAGGTCAACCAGACTGAAACCCAACAAAAACAGTCTGAAAACAGATATGGAAGAAAAAGGCTTAGTGAATGTGTATATATACATATATATGTACGTATGTATGTATGTATGTATGTGTGTATATATATATATATGACACTATATCCCCAGAAACCTGAATACACATTCTCCTCCAATGTACATTGGTCATTTTCCAAGATATACCATATGCTGGCACATAAAACATATCTCCATAAAGTCAAGAGGATAGAAATTTTGCAATCTACCTTTACTGACCACAAGGTTCTGAAATTAGATGTGAAATATAAAGGGACACCGAAGAAAAACTTTAACACCTGGAAATTAAACAGCCTACTACTGAACAACCAGTGGGTCTGAGATGAAATCAAAAAAGGAAGTTAAAACTATTCTAAAATCAAATGACAATAAAGACAAAAACAATCAGAATCTATGGGACACAGCAAAAGCTGTACTGAGAGGAAAATTTATAGCTTTGCAAACACATATCAGGAAGGAAGAAGGGGCATACATGAATAGCTTAATGATGTATCTTATAAAACTAGAAAATGATCAACAAAATAAACCAAAAATAGGTAGATAGAAGGAAATAACAAAGCTCAGAGCAGAAATCAATAAAATCTGAAAACACAATCTGAAAGATCAACTAAAGCAAAAGTTGGTTCTTTGAACAAATAAACAAGATTGATAGACCATTGGCAAAACTCACAAAAAAGAGAGTGGGAGAAACTTGATAACCCATATCAGAAATGAAAAGGGGAGATCACTACAGATATTGCAGACATTCAAAGAGTAATCAGAGACTACTTTAAGAAACTCTGTGCTGGGGCCCGGGAGAAAGCATGGAGGTAAGGCGTTTGCCTTTCATGCTAAAGGTCATCAGTTCGAATCCCGGTGCCTCATATGGTCCCCCGTGCCTGCCAGGAGCAATTTCTGAGCATGGAGCCAGGAGTAACCCCTGAGCACTGCCGGGTGTGACCCAAAAACCAAAAAAAAATAAAATAAAATAAAATAAAAAAACAAACAAACAAAAAAAAAACTCTATGCCATGAAACATGTGAAACTGGAAGAAATGAATAAATTCTTGGACTCATAATTTTCTACAGTTGAATAAGGAGTATATAGTATTTCTAAACTACCCCATCACTATTAAGGAAATTAAATAATTATCAAAAGTCTTCCCAAAAACAAAAGCCTAGGCCCAGATGGATTTACTAATGAATTCTTTCAAACTTTTCAAGAACTACTACCAATCCTTGCCAGGCTTTTTCATGAACTAGAAAAAAACAGGAGCACTTAAAAATAGTTTTTATGAAGTCAGCATTACCTGGATACCCAAGCTGCTGCCAAAAATGAAAATTGCAGACCAATATCCCTGATGAACACAGATGCAAAGATCCTCAACAAAATTCTTGCAAATAGGATCCAATGCCTCATCAAGTAGGTTTTATCCCAGGAATTCAAGGATGTTTGAACATCTGTAAATCAAAAAACATAATATACAATATCAACAACAGGGGAAAAAAGCATATGTTCGTATCAATAAATGCAGAGAAAGCATTTGATATGTCCAACAACCATTCTTGAAAAAAATCTCATCAAGATGGGAATGAAAGAAAATTTTTCTCAATATAGTTAAGGCCATATACCACAAATCAATGACCAATATTACCCTCAATGGAGATAAACAAAAAAATCATTTCCTCTAAAATCTGGTACAAGACAAGTCTGTCCTCTCTCACAACTCCTATTCAACACAGTACTGGAAGTACTTGCTATAGCGATTAGGTATTCAGATAGCAAAGGAAGAAGTCAAGCTCTCACTGTTTGCGGGTGGCATGATACTATATTTAGAAAACCCTAAAGACTCTACCAAAAAACTTCTAGAAACAATAGATTCATATAGTAAAGTGGCAGGCAACAAAATTAATATGCAAAAATCAATGATCTTTTTATACACCAATAATGATAGAGAAGAATGGATATTAAAAAACAACCCCATTGGGGAGGACAAATTTGGTGATGGATATTCCCCTGATTCAATGTTAATATGTACCTAAAATACTACTGAGAAAGATATGTAAGCCATTATGATCAAAATAAAAATTTTTTAAAAACCTATTCACACCAAGGTCACAAAAACTTAAGTATCTTGAAGTCAACTAAAGACGTGAAGGACCTATATAAAGAAAACTACAAAAAGCCTACTTTAAGAAATAAGAGAGAACATGTGGAAATGGAGACACATACCCTGCTTATGGATTGGCAGGATTGACATAATTAAAATGGCAATACTCCCCAAAGCATTGTACAGTTTAATGCAATTCCTCTAAAGATACTCATAACATTCTTCAAAGAAGTGGATCAAACACTCCTGAAATTCATTTGAAACAATAGCTAAAGAAATCTTTGGGAAAAGGAATATGGGAGTCATTATTTTACCTCAATTTTAAATTGTATTAAAAAGCAATAGTTTTCAAAACTGCATTATATTGGAATAAAGACAGATCCTCAGAGCAGTGGAATAGGCTTATGTATTCAGAGAATGTTCCCCAGACATACAGTCATTTATTTTTGATTAAGGGGCAAGAAATACAAAATGGTACAAGGAAAGCCTTTTCAAAAAGTGGTATTGGCACAACTGGGTAGCTACTTGCAAGAAAGTGAACTCAGACCCCCAGCTAACACCATGTACAAAGGTAAAATCCAAATGGATTAAAGACCTTAATATCAGACCAGAAACCATAAGGTATATAGAACAATACATAGGTAAAATACTCCATGACATTGAAACTAAAGACATTTTTAAGGATGAAACAGCATTCTCCAAACAAGTGGAAGCAAAGAAAAACAAATGGGACTATATTAAGTTGAGAAATTTCTGCATCTCAAAGAAAAAGGTGCCCAGGATACAAGATCCATCTACTGAATTGGAGAAATTATTCACCCAGTAACCCATCAGATAAGGGGCTATATCCAAAACATACAAGGCACTGACAGACCTTTTCAAGGAAAAAAATCTAATCCCATCAAAAAATGGGAAGAAGAAATAAAGACTCTTTGTTAAAGAAGAAATATAAATGGCCAAAAGACACATGAAAAAAAATACTCCATCATCACTAATCATCAGGGAGGTGCAAATCAAAACAACTATGAAGTACCATCTCATGCCACAGATGTTGGCGCACATCACAAAAAATGAGGAAAAGCAGCTCTGGAGGAGATGTGGAGAGAAAAGATCTCATTCACTGCTGGTGAGAATGTTGTCTAGTCCAGTCTTTATGGAAAACAATATGGAGATTCCTCAAAATACTGGAAATTGAGCTCCCATATGATCCAGCTATACCACTCCTAGGGATATAAACTAGGAACACAAAATTAAAATTCAAAAATCCCTTCCTCAAACCTATATATATTGTAGATCTATTTACAATAGCCAGACTCTGGAAACAACTAAGATTCCCTTCAACAGAGAAATGATTAAATAAACTGTGGTACATATATACAGTGGAATATTATGCAACTTTCAGGAAAGATGAAGTCATGAAATTTTCCTATATATGAATGTACATGTAATCTACTATGCTGAGTAAAATAAGTCAGAGGGAAAGAGATAGACATAGAATAGCCTCACTCATCTATGTCTTTTTAAAAAAAAATGTAAAGTCATTATTGTAATAATCCCAGAGACAATAGAGTGAAGGGCCAGAAGGTGCAGTCCACAATATGAAACTCACCGCAAAGAGTGGTGAATGTTATTAGGAAAAATAACTACACTAACAAACTAGCATGACAAAGTTAATGAATGAGAGAATTAGAATACCTGTCTCAAATACAGGCAGGGGTGGGGGAGGAGGGAGATCAGGGGTATCAGTGGTGGGATTGTTGCACTGGTGAAAGGGGTGTTCTTTTTATGACTGAAAACCAACTATAATCATGCTTGTAATCATGGTGCTTAAATAAACATTTTATTTTAAAAATATATAATACCTCATTAATCACTAAATGCTATGACCTATGGATATGACAGTTATCAAGAATTTTTAAACTCACCCTTTCTGCTTCTTCTCTGCTGAGCTGGCCACCAAACATCTAAGACTGCAATGGCTCCAGGACCCACATCCAAAAAGCGCGACCATGGAGCGAAGTCACCTTATAAACCTTGAATTCCATTTCAGCATATTGTAAAAAGCAACCTAAAAGCTTTACCAATGGAGTAATTTGCAATACTCTCCTATACTTACAGAAATCAAAATGACCCCTCTTATGCCTCATGCTTCCCCTCTCCCATCACACTCCAGGGGGGGAGATGCATTGAGAGGAGGGCGGGCAGACATCTGGCTTCCAGTTTCCTCTTGGATTCTGGAGACCAGCTCTTGCCAGGTATAGGGCTTGGGGAGGCCCCATACCGGAGCCTATCTCCCTAGTCTGAGGAGTGCTGGGAGGCTTGGCAGGCCCCCAGCCATCCTTGTCTTGTTCCCCTGACTCCAGGCCTTTCCTGGGTGCCAGCTCAGATGGCCAGAAGTGGGTTCAGGTGGACTCTTAGTGGGACCCAGACTTCCTTTCTCCCTCTACACTCCAGGGGGGAGATGTATCGGGAGGAGGACAGGTAGACATCTGGCTTCCAGCTTCCTCTTGGATTCAGGAGATCAGCTCTTGCCAGGTATGGGGTTTTGGGTGGCCCCATACTGCAGCCCTTCTTCCTGCTCTGGGGAGTGCTGGGAGGCTTGGCAGGCCACCAGTCATCCTTGTCTTTTTCCCCTGACTCCAGGTCATCCCTGGGTGCCGATCTAGGTGGACTGTATAGGGGTCAATAGGCTATCCACCTACCTCTCGAGTGATGAATGCAGTTAGAGAAATAACACTGAAAACTATCATAGCAATGTGAATGAATGAGGGAACAAGAAAGCCTGTCTTGAGTACAGGTGTGGGTGGGGTGGGGAGGAGGGAGGTCTGGGAAATTGGTGGTGGGAATTCTGCACTGGTGAAGGGGGGTGTTCTTTACATGACTGTACCATACAACTACAATTATATTTGTAATCATGGTGTTTAAATAAAGATAATTTAAAAAAAAGAATTTTTAAACTCTTCGTGTTAATTTTAATTCTATTTACCTAGTATCTATATTTTCTTAGAAGAAAATAAATTTTCTTTCCTTTGTAAATCTTTTCTAAAGCGCTAGCCAAGGAAGGACCGTGGTTCGATCCCCCGGTTTCCCATATGGTACCCCCAAGCCAGGGGCGATTTCTGAGCTCTTAACCAGGAGTAACCCCTGAGCATCAAACAGGTGTGGCCGAAAAAAATCTTTCCTCATTACCCAAAAGTTATATATGAATGAAATCTTACATACAGGGGCCCGGGAGATAGCATGGAGGTAAGGCGTTTGCCTTTCATGCAAAAGGTCATCGGTTCAAATCCCGGTGCCCCATATGGTCCCCCGTGCCTGCCAGGAGCAATTTCTGAGCATGGAACCAGGAGTAACCCCTGAGCACTGCCGGGTGTGACCCCCCAAAAAAAAAAGAAATCTTACATACAACATAATTTCCTCCCAATCATTTTAAAGATACTGAGATTTTAATTTTTGGCAACATCTGATCCAGAAGCTGGACATAAGATGTTTTTAGTGTGGTTCATAATACTTCTAAAACCAAGGTTAGTACAAACTTTATTACATAATCCACAGTCTATGAAATCACTTTATGTTTGAGAATAGCAGTGCTAAGCTCTCCATGTATTTATAAATAAAATTAACATTGTTTTAGCCGCCTAATTCTAATCATTAAAGCATCACTTACCCTTCAAAAAGTGTAATAGTGAAAATTTATAAAGGACTAACAGAAAAAAAGATTTCCTCCTCCATCCCTTAAAGAAAATATATGTAGAGAAAATAGAAATATGAGAGAAAATATGGTTGGAAGTACTTAGTTCATCAAGTTACTCAGACACTACAACAGAAAGATGAAGCCATTCAAAATAGTATGATCAATTTCAAGATTAGAAAAAAAGTGAATGGAATATTTGCTGAATGCCAAGGAATCACTTGTGCATCTCTTTGATTTTTCTGATGCTGAGCAAAGATTGATTTCCATTTTACTTCAACTGAAGGACTGGCCGGGATCCTTACTTATAAAAGTTGCAGCAGGCAGAACTGATGTTGTTTCACTGGATTTTAAGGAAGGAATCAAAAGGAAATGAGACCACCTCAGGATCTCACATATCTGCTTTTGGAAAAATAGACATGGAGTAATGGGTTCTGTTTTGAAAAACATTTTCTGTTGAAATTAAGAGGGGTAAATATAGAACATTTACAGCAATGGAAAATTAAATATGATGGAATAATTTAATATCCTTTATCCAAAGCATCCTTTCTAGATTTTTATGTTTTGACCTCTAAATCATTGAAAAATATTAAAGTTCTTTGTTTGAGAATGAGTGTAGGCACCCACCTACTGTACTTCTGGAAGCGCTGACAGCTAAAACCTTCCCCCCAAAAAGCAATTGCCATGTGTGCACCTGTCTAGCTGTATAGACTCATTCTGTTCTTAAAATAAATGAAAACTAAGCCATGAAAAATTATGGGTGCATCAGTCATATAGCTGAAGTCTGACAGTCTCAGAAGAGTTCGGGCCAAGTTCACACTCTGCTGAAGCCACATCTGCTGCACCCATCACCCACAACCACTTTACCAATTGCCCTGCTTCACCACTCTTCCACAGGTGTCTGAAGAGATACAATAAGATAAATTTTCTAGGAATGTTGGTATTTGGACTGACTGCACTGAGACTGTTGTGGAGTGACTGCAGGGTCCTCCCCTTTTCCTAGCTTCTTATACTTCCAGTGGCCCTGGAAGCCAAAAACATGTGCCACAAAAGCCATAGTATCAACAATAGTGCTTGGAATTCCTGAATCACGCTGGTACATATGCAAACAATTTCAAATCTTTTAATACAGTCATACCAGTAGAAACAGTTTTAGATGGCAATGTACATTTGAAACCACCTAAAGTTCAGAAGCAAAATAAAAGGTGGCACAAGAGCTTCGTAAACTTTCTGATAACAATTTAATGACCTCTGCAAGACACAATAATTTTCACAAATTTTCTTGTTTTACTCTTTGAGTTTATTTTTCCCCTTCTTTTTTTCTTTATCTTTAACAATTTAACTCTCACTTACCTAAAAACAAATGTTTATTATCAATTCTATAATACATGCTTTTAAATAAAGTAATGTATGTACTAAAAAATTTAGTTTTGGTCCTAATATAGAACCAAAATTAAAGTAAGGAAAACCAGATCAGTCTTCCTTATTTACCTGCACAACAAATATTAAAATAAAAGTCATCCGTGTATTTTACTTTTCAAAATATCAATATTTACTGTAAAAAATAAAAGATAGCTTAGAGACCAGAGTGAAAGCACAGTGATAGCATTTACTTTGCATGTGGCAGACCCAGGACAGACCTCAATTCGATCCCAGGCATCCCATATGGTTCCTCAAGTCAGGAGCAATTTCTGAGTGCTTAGCCAGGAGTAACCCCTGAGCATTGCCAGGTGTGGCCCAAGACCCAAAAATAAATAAATAAATAAATAAAAATAAAAGATAGCTGACTAGTGTGAAAATTTTAGAGAACACTCTTTTTTTTTTTTTTTTTTTTTTTTTTTGGTTTTTGGGTCACACCCGGCAGTGCTCAGGGGTTACTCCTGGCTCCATGCTCAGAAATTGCTCCTGGCAGGCACGGGGGACCATATGGGGCACCGGGATTCGAACCGATGATCTTTTGCATGAAAGGCAAACGCCTTACCTCCATGCTATCTCCCGGGCCCCCAGAACACTCTTTCTTAATATGGGTGTACTGTTTTGTGATTTACACCAGATTAATTGTGTTATTGTGAAGTTATTTGAGTCTGTCAAAAGGAGTCTGGGTGAATGAATGTTGGCTTTCTATGAGTAATAATTGATACATATCAATATTATTCTGCAAAATATGTAGGCATATATTATGGCACACAGTTATAAACTGGGTAAACCTTCAATTGCTAATTGCTCTAGTCAAAAGCTTATATTAATTAGTCATTTAGAATGGTTCCAAATTTCCAGAAGCAGAATTTTCTCAGTAACTGTATAAGTCATGCAAATAAATTCTTCCAGATTACAGGGCAGAGAATGACCCTGTGAATATTGTAAGTTGATGCATCTTCCTATGGGTTGAATATAAAAATTCAGATTACACCAAATCCAAAGGCGATGACAACAGAATCAATACCCAATCTACAACAAGTAGACACAGAGGAGACCACTTATACTAGCAGCCCAGGGGGTAAGGGAGGGGGATAAGTGATGCATACTGAGAATGGGGGTGGAGGGAGGAGAACTTTGGTGGTGGGAATTCCCCTGATTCAATGTCAGTGTGTACCTAAAATATTACTGTGAAAGATTTGTAATCCCAAAAAACAAACAAACAATTGTGCACTAGAAAAAAAAATCCAGATTCTTCAGTCAGGCAACAGTGGGAAGGCCTTTGAAATATTTTTTGCCACTTTTTATCATTACAATTTCCTCAATATATTCAGGAGTTTATTTCTGGAAATTCCCCATTTAACTAGATGGTGATTTTAAACAAAAGCTCATTTCTGATACCCAAAAGACTATGAGCCAAGTGGCCTGGTTCATAGAAACCCACAGGTGAAACTACTCAGCAGCTCAGTCTTCACTGTACCTTTCTGATTAGAGTTAGCTAGAACTTCAACTTTCTGATCCACCCTGAGGTAAATACCATTTTTCACTATATAAGAGGAAGCATTTAAAGAATCTGTAATCACCTTGACAACATCTTTCCAAGTTCTAAAGGTAACATGCAAGTTATAGAAATATTTTAAATAAAATTATTTAAAAATTTTAACAATTGTGATTCTAATCCCTGACAAATATGTGAACACTGATAACACCTTAATTCTGACAAATGCACACTCACATATGCATCTGGATACATGTATGCTAATGTAGTCATAAAGCATTTGGTAGCTGTCATTTTTCACCCTTCTGTTCATAAGAGGATTGCAACATATACACATAATCACATTTACTCCAGTGGCGTCTAAGCAGGTAATACTCATTCAGGTTTGTTTGGTTTTTTTTTGTTGTTGTTGTTTTGTTTTGTTTTTTGTTTTGGGGTCACACCTGGCAGTGCTCAGGGGTCAGTGCTCAGGGGTTACTCCTGTCTACACTCATAAATTGCTCTTGGCAGGCTCAGGGGACCATATGGATGCCGGGATTCGAACCACCGTCCTTCTGCGTCTAAGGCAAACGCCCTACCACTGTGCTATCTCTCCAGCCCCATAATCATCCATGTTTTAATAATGTTTATCCCCATAAATTTGGGGTCTCAAGGTTATCCTGTGATAGTGATGTTAATTATCTGATCATTTTTGAGTTTTGGGGTCATACCCAGTGATGCACAGAGGTTACTCCTGGCTCTGTGCTCAGAAATTGCTCCTGGTAGGCTCTGGGAATTATATGGGAGGGATGCCTGGGATAGAACCCGGATCTGTCCCAGTGGGCTGCATGCAAGGCAAATGATGTTCATTACATTGATTATTTCCCCTAGAGTATGGGTCTGATTTCTACATATGAATCCTCTATTCTATAGAGCCTCTATTCTAAAGAACCAACACAGAGTTTACTGCAGGCTCTTCTGATTTCAGAGACAGTAAATTGGTTCACTGCATCATTCATTCACTCACTGGACATATATTTATTCATTGCTTAACCTGTTACAAAAACATCTTTAAAAGTGTTCAAGAACTTGTCTTGCATATGCAAGCCCTGGGTCAGCCCTAAGCACTGTAGTCAGTAAAAAAAAAAGTCACCTTCTGGTTAAGGTGGGCAAAGTACAGCAACCACAGACCACCTAAAGGCAGGAAGATGAGCTGTGAAGCTCATCTAGTCAGTCAGCTGTCAAGCTGACTAGAGACGAAGGCACAGAATAGGGCAGCAGGGCTGAGTATTCAGTAGAAGAGAAAAGCTTTCAAGTCAGAGAACAACAAATTTAACTTTACAGTGTAGAGCCTATCATTTGCAGAATGTGGCATTATAGTATGCAGATCTGCCCTCAGCAAATCAAAGTCGGGGGTCCCACTGGTACCACTGATGGCTTTCCTTTCCTGGCTTGTGAAAATACAAGCCAGAACAAATTCATATCACACTGCTAAGAGCTGCATCCCCTGGTTACTAATGAGTTTCCTTTCTCCTTTTTTATCATTAATTTACTCTCCTTTCCTGTGGGTTGCTTCTGTTTTGCTGATTTGTTAAGTGGGAATTTTTCTTTGCTTGTCTCTCATAGCTCTCAGAAGCCAGTCATTGATTAGTTAACTTTTTCAAATGACTTTTCCCCGTATGTCTTTCTCTTAATGGCTGGTATGAAATATATTTTATGAAAATATTCTTTTAGCTAGACCGGAGCAATAGACAGCTGCAGGGTGTTTGCCTTGCATGCAGCCCACCTGGGACAGACCTGGGTTCGATTCCCTCATCCTATATGGTCCCCCAAGCCTGCCAGGAGAGATTTCTGAGCACAGAGCCAGGAGTAACCCCTGAGTATAACTGGTTTCGACTCAAAAACTAAAAAAAAAAATTCTTTTAAATATTCCCTTAGCCATGTTACTAAAGCACGTTTATCACACATCAAGTTTCACTGAATACTAAGTATGTTTTTATCAACTGGTCTATTTATGCATAGCTATACCAAAGAGGTACTAAAACCTTTACTATCCATTAATAATGCCTTGCATTCTGGTAGTGTAAGCACTTATTTTTATTTCAAACCAGCAATGAGTTTTGATATTAATTTGCCTACTACTGTGGCTTTGCTCTTCCATGTCTGTTGATTAAAATTGCACTTATCTATAAAAATTGCAGAAAATTCAAAATTTATATCACCAGCTAATAAGATCACATTTAATTGGTTCTATAAATGGCTTTACCTAACATCCATTACTGCTTTTCACTTATTTCTTACTTTTGTTTAATAAGTTGTATTTATTTTGTCTACATTTATGTTTCTGGCATACAAAACATAATAAGCATTGCACTTCAGTATTATATGTAGGTAATCCTTTATAATAATTAACGCTAATAATTTATATTTAGATTTTTCTGTGTTTTCTATTACAGTATCTGCCAATAAAGAATCTTTTCCTTTACATTTCCACATTTTCCTAATTTGACTGCTGTAAACAATTAGCTATGAACACTTAACTTTTTAATTTAAAGCAATGTTCCTTTAATCATAGTTATTTTTCCTACAGAATTTTTATAACTTTGACAGGTAAAGTTCCTATCTGGTACTATTAATACCACCAATAAGTATATGTGCTCTTCTCCTTGTATTGAGATGACCATATGGTTTGTCTCTTTTCATCTGTTAATTTGAGAAAAACACTTATGTGCTATTCCTGAGACAAATTCAAATTGAACATAATTCAAAAATTTGAAATATATATACTTTTAGATTTGGCTTGCAAAAAATTGTAAGAAAATTTTGTGAATATTGAGATTGGCCTGTCATTTTTCTTATATGCTCCTTTCCAGAGTTTGGAATCAAGATTGTATCTTTAGTTGCAAACAATGGGCTGGATATTCCAAGTTGCTATTATTTTGAAAAATACATTGTTAAGACCTAAACTGATCTTTCTTTTGGAAAAAATCATCACTTTTTTCTTTGAGGATTATTTTCATCTCCCAATTCAAGTGGGATTATTTTTATAATTATTTTATTTTTTTACAAGTCTTTCACAGCTGTAGACCAGCAGCAGTGAATTAGGACCATTCTACCACCAGTACTGACCTCCCTCCATCAAAGTTCCCAGTATGCATCCTGTATCTCCATCCCTAGTTCCCTACACAACCAGTACAACAGGTCCATTTTGATATTGATTAAGCGGGATTATTAATGCTTCTTATGACCTGTGAATTAAAATTGGTTTTCTGGCCTGGAATTCCAAATATATCATGTATTGTTTACAAGATTCTCATGTATTTAAAGCTCATTGCTCCTAGGATGTTTTCTTGTTGATACTTGATATGGTTATATGTACCTTATTCTTCACAGCTTCTGAAAGCTATTGTAAAGTTATAATTATCATCATTTTGAGTTTATTTTTCACCATACCCAGTAGTGCTCCAGGTTTATTCAGGGCTTTGTGCTCGTTCCTAAGGGTAGTTATTTGTGGAGACTACAGAAACAGAATGAGTGTCAATCATTTACAAAGCAAACACTTAAACTCTAGGCCCTACATGTTAGTTTCTCTATTGCTAAATATTCATCTACTCTTGAACTTCTGTAATAGCTAAAACTTGGTTATATTTCATGCATAATCTTCTCATGTGCTATTATTGTTTCATGGTGACCCAAGAACCAGCATTTGACAGTTTCTTAGACTATTTTATATTCTATTAAATTTATAAATTATTATATCTCCTTTATTTTTTTAATTATCTCTTCACCTATAAAATTAATTATAATTTTTTTTTGGTTTTTGGACCACACCCAGTGACGCTCAGGGGTTACTTCTGGCTATGAGCTCAGAAGTCGCCCCTGGCCTGGGGGACCATATGGGAACCGGGGGATGGAACTGTGGTCCATCCAAGGCTAGCGCAGTAAGGCAGGCACCTTACCTCCAGCGTCATCACCTGGCCCCAATTAATTATAATTTAATTCATTAATTTAATCCATTAATTTTTCCTGTTTGTTCTAATATAAATGAACTTAGACCTCACACTTACAAGGAAACTACCACTGAGTTATAACCTTAGCCCTTGAACAGTTTTTCTTATGACAACATTTTTACTATGTTCCAATTTCATTACTCAATACCACATATTTTATTTTAGTTTGTTTCAAACAGTGATTCAGAAAGCCTAGGGATCCCACCTGAGACTCTCAGCCAAAAAACATGGCAGTTGAATTCAAGGGCCCAAGGATGAGCTAGGTACCGGAAACAACAGGCCATGAGGATGGTGCTCAAGACCTCAAAGGACACACAGTCTGATGCTCAGGAACTTTGGGGCCACACCCAGTGGTGCTTGTAGCACCTTGTGATAAGAAGAATTGAACTGGACCAGGCACCTTCCAGGCATCCACTGTCTAACCTTTCTATCATCCCCTAATTCCAATGAAACATATATTTAAATCCCCATTTGGCTGACAAACAAGATTTAAAGAAATACTTTATTTACTTATGTACATACTTCAGAGCCTTCCTTCTTTTTTTAAGCATCTTAAAATCAAATCACCATGAAGTACAGTTAAAGTGTTGATAGTTAAGTTTCAGTCATATACTGTTCCAACACCCATTCTTTCACCAGTGTTCATTCTTGACACCAATTTAACTAGTTACCTCCCTTTCCCTCCCTTTCCCTTTCCCTACCCAACCTTCTTAAACCTGAATTCTTCACTTTTTAAAAAACTTTTCAAAAATAAGGTTATGATTTATTAGTAGTATATGTTTGCTCTGTTTACCACAGGTTGTATAAATTTTTTTCCAAAAAGTTCACTAATGGGAAAAATGTAAGAAATACTTCAGGTTGGGGCCTGGGAGATAGCATGGAGGTAAGACGTTTGCCTTTCATGCAGAAGGTCATCGGTTCGAATCCCGATGCCCCATATGATCTCCCGTGCCTGCCAGGAGCAATTTCTGAGCATGGAGCCAGGAGTAACCCCTGAGCACTGCCAGGTGTGACCCAAAAACCAAAAGAAATACTTTAGGGCATATGAGAAAGTATTAATCATCACTAATTACTAGGTAAATGCAAATCAAGATGACAATGAGATATCAACTTATGTCAGCAAAATGATGTATTTTCAAAGATGAATCCCAAGATACCTTGAAGGGTCTGAGGTATATATGTATGTATTTCTCAAAAATATAAGACTAGAATACCCATAGACTCAGTGATTTCATTCTTACCATCTACTCTCCAAACACAAAAACATTGATTTGAAAAAATATATAAACACACACAAAATGATATGTGTATATAAAAA
>PVKC010004032.1:11674-36984 GCA_004027635.1 Crocidura indochinensis | reverse complement strand
CATTCCATGTGCGTCCCTCCTGAAGCTGTGTGCTCAGTCGAAGAGGATGGCCTTCCCCGAATAGAGATGAACCATTCTTCAGTCGAGGGTATACGAGTAGTTGCGCTCCCCTCCTAGAACCTCCAAACAAGCTCTCAAAAAATCATTTCTGTTTACCTTCTGCTGAATCTTAGTTGAGGGATGATTTTGAGAATAGTTTTAAGTTATACATGGTATTAGTAAAACATGGCATAAAAGCCCACATTGCAAACATGAGCAGTTTCCTATATTTTAACCCATGGATTTTTAGAAATGCAATATAAAGTAGAATCTTAAAACTTAGAAATCACAATTCAAGGGGCGGAGAGATAGCACAGCGGTAAGGTGTTTGTCTTGCATGCAGAAGGATGGTGGTTCGAATCCTGGCATCCCATATGGTCCCCCAACCCTGCTGGGGTGATTTCTGAGAACAGAGTCAGGAATATCCCCTGAGCACTGCTGGGTATGACCCCAAAACAAAAACAAAAACAAAAAAAAACAAAAAAGAAGAAGAAGAAGAAGAAGAAGAAGAAATCACAATTCAAGACATTTTCTGCAGGGCAACTTGGCTTTACAGAAATACTGCCAGGATCTCCATAATGCAAGTAGAAGACAAAACACATAAGGTATAGAATGATGACAATCTTTACTCAAGATAGCTTTGCCTTTCTTTTAGGTTCCTCTGAAGATTTTGAAAGCAAGAGGAAGTTACATCATTTAAAAATGATGTCTTACTTTTGTGTGGTGCTTGTCTTTATTGCTGTGGTGCTCACTGGATATTTAATTTGATATTTGTTGTGGTGTTTCAATTCCTTTTTCATGTCCTCTCTCAAACTGAGGTTGAAAGCCTCTAGAAGGACTCCACCCTTTTTAGCTTATTTGATTTTTCTTTTCTTTCTTTATTTTTTACCCCATTCTTATTGCTTTTCTTTCCTTCAGACAAAACCACATAACTTGAATTATCTAGCTCCGCCTCTCAAATAGAGGGGGAAACAAGGGAGGATACCAGGACCAGACAGATGCATGATCACTAGCAGTAAACTAGACAAAGAGGAGACCACCTATTCTAGCAGCCCGAGGGGGGTGTGTGATAGTGGGGGATATGGGTTGCAGGAAGGGAACGGGGATGGAGGGAGGACAAATTTGGTGATGGGTATTCCCCTGATTCAATGTTAATATGTACCTAAAATACTACTGTGAAAGATATGTAAGTCAATATGATCAAAATAAAAATTAAAAAAACAACAACAGAATGAGGATGTGAAATATTAAAAAAAAAAGAAAAAATGATGTCTTAGTCTAGGGATGTAGTTTTGCTGCCTTGCTTTTTGTGAGACTCTGGTGTCAAGCCTAAACACTGCAAATAAATATATGTCCCATGTCTATATATATGCAAACAACCAGATTTTATAGATGAAGACAATGAAGATATGCATCTATTTATGCATATGTAGATGTAGTTGACTTAGTTTATTGGGTACATAAGGCCTGATTCTATATCCACTGAGATTTTTACTGTAGCACATGTCTATTTGATTAATACGTTATCTTTTTTTTTATGTTCAGCTTCCAGAGCTAAACTCAGCATGATCAACACCATGTCCAAAATTCGTGGCCAGGAGAAAGGGCCGGGCTATCCCCAGGCAGAGGCGTTGCTCGCAGAGGCTATGCTCAAATTTGGAAGAGAGCTGGGAGATGAATGCAACTTTGGTAATGGGTGCTATCTAATACTTTCCTTTCTCTGGTTCTTGGGAACTTCAGTGCCATTAAAAAAAAATCTGTAGAAGATATTCAAGCTATTTTCATCCTCTGTTTCAGGTCTAACCTCTACGTGGGCCCAAACTTTGTTTTCATTCTTTTCATTATTCTTGGAGTTATTTGTCACAACCTTTTTTTTTTTTTTTTCTGTGATACTCTGATAGTATCTCAATCTTTCTAGCATCTAGATAAAATATCCAGATTCCTGGGCATTTCCTATTGGGATTATCTGGGAGTAACTGAGTCTTGAGACTGAGTAGCAAGTGCAATCAGCCTGATTCATCACTCTTTTCATAAGTTTTCTCTTTTGTATTTCTGTTCCTTTGTATATGGGACAAAATCTATTCTTGGTCTTTTGTGAATGTATCTAAATTCTGTTACCCCAGGTGAGTAATGCTTTATACCATACATGACTCTCCTTTAGTATGCAGTTATACATAATGTCTTTTGATTCTGTTCCCTCTGTCGTAAGAGGAGATATCAGCAGATGACTGGCTTTCTGGTAGAATCCTGCTTTCTACTCTATAGTTTTGCTTTAGTTAAGTGCAGTGCCTTTAAGCAAGGAAAATGGTTGTTTTTCATAGAAAAATGCCTTATTTTCTGTTTTATTATGCTTTGGTACCATATATAATCTTGCTCAGGACTTTTCCTGGCTATTTGCTCAGAGATCTCTCCTGGCAGTGTATAGGGGCCTATATCTAGTGTCAGAGATTAAACCTTGAACCTGGTTTTACTATGTTCAAGGCAAGTGCCTTCCTGCTGTACTGTCTCTTTGGCTCCATAGATATTAAGTTTTTGTTTTGCTTCGTATTTAAAATAAAGGATACTGTACTTGAGAGAAGAAATTCTTGTAATGTTTTGCCTGTCTTTATCAGAAAATAAAGTTATTTGGTAGGAATTACAGGATTTTTCCTCTTCTTGGTTGTCTTCAAAAAGCATGCAGTTATTGCTGAGTGTGTGTCTATGATAAATACTGTTACTGCTGTTGTCACCTATACATGATACATGAGCTCCATTCTTCCCCTCCAGGCCCTGCTCTTGGTGATGTGGGAGAGGCCATGAGGGAACTCTCAGAGGTTAAGGACTCCTTGGACATGGAAGTAAAGCAGAACTTCATTGACCCACTTCAAAATCTTCACGACAAAGATCTAAGGGAAATTCAGGTATTTTCAACTAGTAGTTTGGGAAGATAGTGCTTTAATTTGTATTAACTCAGGTACCCTTTTTCCTTTAGAAATGTTTGTTAAGCTTTCTTGTGCAAGTTGTCAGAAATAAGTAAGTGGATTACAAAAATAATCCTGAAACATGGATAGGAAATGATTAGAAATCAAAAATGCAACACTATAATCTTTGTTCATGATTGTGAACATTACTCTTATAATGAATACTACCCTTATCTTTGTCAAAGTCATTTTTTGTGTGTGCATAATTATTTAGGCACTGCATTCTACAATACTCTCAAAAATTCAGTTTCAGGCATTCCACTTGCCTAACAGTTTCTCAAACCTCTCTCCCCAAACCTTTACCTCTTGGCAAAATTTCTAAAAGAATTTGTCTCATGTTTACAGTAGTGTTAACACTAAGTTTTGATACTACCTTATCCCTTAGCCAAAGTGCCTAAGAATCTCCACCCAGGTCTTTGTATTATTATTTATTATCCATTTATCTTTCTCATGACCATTCTCCCCTTACTTGAAATTCTGAATTTTGTAATTCATGTCCAAATGAGTATCATTCAAATTACATCTAACTACATGACTTTGTCTTTTCTAATTGCTGCTTAGTATTTCATCAAGTATAATATATATATATATATATATATATACATATAAAACATTTTTATATATTGACCTGTCATTGGACATTTGGATTTTTCCATATCTTGGCTATTCTAGTAAGAACTGGCTAGTATTGTAAGATTTATCAAAAACAATAGAAGTAATACATCAAAAATATATATATTCAGACCCATATTTATTGTAGGCCTACACAATAGTTCACATTAGTTTATATTTTCTCTAGAAGTAGAAAGTCTTTATGATTATCCATATTTTTAGAGGGATAATTTTACTTTCTTCAATGCAAGTTATATCAGTTTTTTGCTTAAATATAGTTTTGCCACTCCATTAAAATGATTTTCATTTTTAATAATTAGTAAAAGGGAAAATACTTAATTCTCTTTCCTGCTTCTAAATTGTATAGAACAATATAATACATTCAGACTAACTTTATCTCTAACGAAGTTTGTAATGTTTCTCATTTGTTCCTTCAATATTTTTTAACATATTTGACATTAAACTCCCTTAGTTTTAAAACAGATTGCTGTAATTGAAGGCACAAAAATTACTTTGGAAATTTACTTCAGCCCTACCTTTTGCCCAAGTTGACAACATTAGAACAGGACAGCCCTTCTCTAAAATGTAACTCTCACTTCATTATTCTACTTTAGAGTTGATTGACTTCAAAAGGAATAAGCATTTACTTTGGATTAGGATTTGGATTGAAGTCAGTGGATGTCGAGCTAAGGAAGGCCTATAATAGTATCTGTTTTTTTCCTTCTCATTTCTTCTCAAGTCCAACTTTTTTCTTCTTTTGTTCAGCTTAAACTCAGGATCAAGGGAAACACAGCATTTTGTTTTATATTAATTATAATATGCCACAGTTCTTAGGAATCTTTGTATATTTGAGAAACAATTATAATTAATCACTGAAAGCACTGGGCAACCATGTACTTGGAATAATGTAAAGAGTAATTGAAGAATTGGGTCAGGCATTAAATATCTTCTAATTATCTTCCTATTTAAGTTTTGTGACAGAGATTCATCGTTTATCAGATAAGAAACTTAATCATAGTTCCCTGTCAAAACCATATTAGTTAATTAGGATGCTAATATATACATTCTTAGGTATATTCTAGTTTAGGTTATTGAAGATCTATATTTTTTAATAAGCAAGTTAGATTTTTGTAGCATGTGAATTAATTCCAGGGTAAGTCTGAAATTAAAGAAAACAATTATTTTGTTTATTTGTTTTTAGGTCATATGGTAGAGCTCAAGGGTTATTTCTGGCTCAGTGTTCAAGGATTACTCCTGGTGGGCTCAGGTGACTATATAGGCTGGCAGGAATCCAACTTGGTTTCACCGTATGTTATGATAGAATCCTACCCACTTTTCTATCTCTCTGACCTGCTGTTCTTTTTCTCCTTATTTTAAGGAAAATAATATTCCAGTCCTAGTGAAATAGCATTTCTTTGACATGGGGACTTATGGTCTTTAAATGCCTGTGATTCCTATACTTAAAGGACATGAACACACATTTATAGCTTTTTACTTGGACAAAACTTGGCATAGACCCAGCAATGGTAGAATGTAAAGTATACTACATTAGTACTTCATGAAACTGCCTCTTGTTTTAGTTACTTTTAAATATATTTCCCCCACACTTAATCCTTGGGATTTTGGTTTCACTGGTGTCTTTATTTTTCTGGGGACATGTTGTTTTATAACAGACGGTCTTACTCTATAATAAAATTAACATGACAGGGAAGTGAACTATAAGTTGACCTTTTCTGTTTGTCCAAACTATCTTTCTACTTATTTTATTTTCAGCATCATTTAAAGAAGTTAGAGGGTCGACGCCTTGACTTTGATTATAAGAAGAAACGACAAGGCAAGATTCCAGATGAAGAGCTCCGTCAGGCTCTGGAGAAATTTGATGAATCTAAAGAAATTGCTGAGTCAAGCATGTTCAATCTCTTGGAGATGGATGTAAGTGAGTTTCCTGTAGATTTTAGTTTAATCTCGCTATTGAGGTAAATACAATATCACTGCATTGAGGGGCTAGGTAATCTAAAACATTATTATTTGACTATTATGTGGTAAGGAAATCAGGTTACTTCCTTCAAATAATTTAAAATGATAAAGTATATTAAATGTTGTTTTTCATATTCCTGTGACTTGATTTAATAAGCTAATTATCTATAATGTTCTTAAAATACAACCAGGAGCTATAAAATAAAAACTACTTTTGATGATCCATGTCTAAATTATTTTCTCTTAAAACCTTGAAAAATTGACTTCAGGTTTTAAAAGTCTACCATTGAACTGCATTTAGAATTCAGTGGTTATAATATTCTGTATTTTTCAGTTGGTGATTCTTTCAGAAAGTCATTTCAATTGAGATTGATTATTATAGCATAGATACTACACTAGGGCATAGCTAAAGTAGTTTGAAAAAAATGTTTTTGTGATTTTTCAAGTTACATTTTATTATGTTTTGTTAGCTTCAAAGTCACAAGGACAGTCTCTCCTTCCCATCACTTGAATAATAAGGTTAGCTAAATAGCTTTTCTATTCTTGTTCAATCCCACACTCAGGCTCATTAATTACAAATTTTTAACAAAATATGTACCAGGTCTTACATAATTATTGATTACTTTTTCCTAACTGGTGGCAGAGGGCACCATTTAAAGCTTCCTACCGGGCCCCGGGAGATAGCATGGAGGTAAGGCGTTTGCCTTTCATGCAAAAGGTCATTGGTTCGAATCCTGGTGCCCCATATGGTCCCCCGTGCCTGCCAGGAGCAATTTCTGAGCATGAAGTCAGGAGTAACCCCTGAGCACTGCTGGGTGTGACCTGAAAACCAAAAAAAAAATAAAAAATAAAAAATAAAGTTTCCTACCATCTACAGATCGTGTAGATTTGTCTATGTAAAATTACTGTCTAGTTAATGAACAATAATACAGTAGGCATGAGGAATGGTGTATCTCCAATGTGTGTGCGTTATCCACAACTCCTTTCCAATCTAAAACTGATGACACAATAGATCTCCTGTAGTTATGGAAACAACAATATAAGATACAAAATGAAGTAATCAAGAGTAATTGGCCTAGACCTAGAGGAAACTCAAATTTCATCTGACCCAGCATCTTTCCAAGAGAGATGAATTTCAGATAAGGCAAACTATTTTTCATCATACCACACTTCCTCTATGTTACTTCATATAAGAAATCAGTTTTCATCTTCTGGTTAATGGCACTAATATTAATTTAGCATAAATAGTATAGGGAACAAGAATCAGTACATTAGTTATCTATACTGAAAAGATGTATTGAACTTTTTCTCCTATAACCATTATAACCTGACTCATGATAACAATAAGTTTTTACCTAAGCAGTGGACAGTTTAATGAGAGACACATGGTCTCCATAGAATTTTTCCTTTATGTAGTACTGGGGTTTCCAAAGTTAAGGATAATTTATTACTCTTAATCAATTTGGCAAGCCATTGGTTTATCACACATTCATGGGTATCACCAGCAGTTAGTTGCATGTCAGGAGCAATTTTACCATTCATACCAGATTTAAGAATAGTAACTAATGACAAAGTAGTCACCATGTCTATACATGACCAGCTCCACTGACTCACTCTCTTCTCAAAAGATATGAAAGCCAAGCCATGAAAAATTATATGTATACTTACATTGCTGAGATTGCTGCGTATACTTACATTGCTGAGATTGCTGGCAATTTCAGGGGGAGATGGCAGGCCAAGTACCCTACTCTTCAGAAACCACACATGCTGCACCCATCACCCACACTGCTTCTCCTTTCTTAACCACTCCTCTATGTCTCTCTGCAGAGACATCAATCTGATCAAAACTCGAGGTATGTTACTATTTGACTGATATCACCAGGATATTTTGGAAGTGAGTGTGGCCTCTCCTCACCTCCTGGCAAATGGCCTGACAGCTGCAAGCATGCCCTACAAAAGCTACAGTATCAATTTTAGTGCTTTAAACATCTGGACAAACCCATTTTTGTTTAATACTATCATCCGTAGGAACACACCAATGTATTAACCAGTTTGTATCTGAAGCCACTCAATGTTCAGAAACAAATGAAGAAAAAAAGTGTCAACTAGCAACAAGAGTTACTAAATCTTCTGACAATGATTTAATGATCTTCCTAGAGATGCAATAATTTTAAGAAATTTGTCACTGTACTTTATTTCCTCTCTCTTCTTTATTTCCGTTTCTTAATAATTTTGCTCCCACTTTTCTGAAAAAGAATATATTATGATTACTACATAATACATGCTCTTTAAATTATATTAATTAAAAATTTAAAAATGAGTGGTTACAGTGAATAAGCTGTGATTCCCTCATCCATCTGCAGATTGAACAGGTGAGTCAACTCTCTGCACTGGTGCAAGCACAGCTGGAATATCACAAACAAGCTGTTCAGATCCTGCAGCAAGTCACGGTCAGACTGGAAGAAAGGTATTTATAGTTCTCGGCATTGTACATTTTCTTTTCTGATTATTAAATGACGTATACAAGTGGAGATAATAGAATATGTTTGAAGAAATCTTTCTGCCAAAATTCCTGTTGATCCTTCATTGTGGATCATTTGCTTTGATTTTATCTTGTTTTTGTTTTACTTTGTTTCATTGGCACAAGTCTGTGTATGTGTGTGTATATGGTATTTTAGTTGTCCTATGTCTACCATCAGGATACTTTTAATATTGATGTTATTTTTGTTAATAATTGTGGATACTGAAAGATATTACATTTGTCATATTTTGGTCTCATTAGCTAAGTCTTATCCTCACTAAAAGATAAGTACCCATGATTTAGGAAGATGAAGAAACTAGCGAGGGTCACATAGTGGTGCAAATTAGGCTTAGAAAAAACGTAATTTATTTCCAAACCTGTATCTTTTCACACTTTATGTTCTTCTCAGTGGTGATAAAGTCCCCCAACTATCTAAATGAGATACTTTTGTGCCTAATTCACCTCCTCAGATATATTCCTCAATAGGCTTTATTACTTTAAAAAAAAGGCTCCCAGGAGTTGGGGGAAATAGTCTGCAATGGTCTACTCTATGTTAGTTTATTTATTTAAATTAAATAGTGTGATTTGCTAAAGTATGTACAACAAAGGATAACTTCAACATCCTCTATTCATAGCTCATGGCCAGATCAAAGCTGGTAAATGATTAAATGTACCAAAGAGAACTGGAGATATAGTACAGCATCTATGGCACTTAACTTGCACACTGCCAACCCAGATTCAATCTCTGATACTGCATACAGTCTCCGAGCTTCTCTAATAGTGATCCCTTAATGCATACCAGGAATAAACCCTGAGTGCCACTGGGTATGACCTCCAAACAACAACAATGAACAAATAAGTCTCTAAGAATTGGAGAGATAGGATAGGGTATAGGTTTTTGCTTTGCATGCTTAGAGGATTCCATTGTGATACCTGCACTGCATTTGTTCCCCCAAACAATGCAGGAGTGATTCCTTAGCACAGAATCAGGCATAGCCCTGATGATTATTGGGTTTGACCCCTCAAAAGCAAACAAAAACAGATTCCAGTCTATTTTGCACTGTGGGAAATTATCCCACAGTTCACTGTGTCCATCCTAAACTTCTCAGTGACTTATTTGATTAGTGGTTTGATTATGCTTCTTTTCTCAGTATACCTTAGGAAAAATGTGTCTAATACCATTGGTGGAAGGACAATAACAATGGTAGTTCATGCGAAGGTGGAACTTTGTATGTTTGAAAGAGTTTATTAACAGTATTAGTGCTTACATAAAAATTGGAGGGGCCAGAGTAGCATAGCAAGTTGAGAGCATTTGTCTTGCATGTGGTTAGATCCCCGGCACCCCATATGATCCTGTGAGCCTGCCAGGAGAAATTTCTGAGTGCAGATCCAGGAATAATGCAGAGCACTGCTGGGTGTCCTCCCACCACTAAAAAGAATAATTGGAAAGAAGAAATTGAAAAAATGTGTTTAATATTTTGAAGCCTCTAGAATATCTTAAAGAACTTGAACATTTTATATGAATAGTATGTCTTTGTGACATCTGTTACAAATGAACAGCCATAGTTTTTGCCTCTGAAATAAGCTGTCGTTTTTCTAACAAACATCTTACCCTCAAGTCTCTCATTCTTGGTATCGATATACTGTGTTTAATGAGCATCTCACACTATGGAGAATACTTGGAGATATGTAGTTTGTATTTACTGGTTATCTTTATACCTTTCTCCTATTATTTTTGTGTCTTAAATGTCAGAAAATATTCACTGTCCTTAGAGCGTAGAGAGCTTTCTCCATTTTTCCTCTAACTCTTAATATATACAAAGAATAACTATACTGGAATCATCTTTATAATTCCAGGATGCAGTAGCTTCTATCTCTTTTATTTACTTTGCTGCAGTTCTTCTCTATGTAAATGGACAGGTGAACTAATACATGCTGACTCCTTGTTGCTATAGCATCTTGTGCATATCCCTTTAGTAGCCTTCATTGCACATTATGGAATTAGTTTTTTATAATCTTGTCTCCCCACATACCATACGCTCTTTGAAGGTAAAAAACATTGTCTGTTCATCTCTGTGTTCCTGGCATATCATATGGCACATATTTGTAAAATGAGCTTCAAATAAATGAGAAAGCGAGGAGCTTGTGAAAAGGTTGAAGATGTTGAGGGGATGACCATAGAAGATATTATTGAAAGCAGAAAGAAATATTAAAATAAAAGGATTTTTTTTTCAGATCTCCCCTTTTTCACAATGGTGAATTGGTGGTGACCCAAGAGTTTCCTAGATGTTGATCGCGTTTCCTGTTGCTTCTTAAATGTAGGTATATTAAATTTCAGCTCCCTTTCTCTTTTAAATACAGAATAAGGCATGCTTCATCTCAGCCTAGAAGGGAATATCAGCCTAAACCACGAATGAGCTTGGAGTTTCCAACAGGAGACAATACTCAACCCAATGGAGGCCTCTCCCATACAGGCACCCCCAAACCTACAGGTAAGAGATTAGGCCTGCAGCACCCCTGGGATGCTTCCTGATGACACATTTCCAAAAATTCTAGGGGCTTCTCAATCTGGCTTATTACGAAGCAACATATTTCATATGAAGTGATTTTGCCAGGTAGAAACTTTGAAAAGAATCCTTTCTTTTCCCATTCATTTTTACCGCATCTTCCCTCATTTCTCGACCTTTTTTATTTTCTGTATGCTCATCAGCACCTAATGTTTGATTTTGAACTTTACATATAAAGGTGAAGGTAAATGGTTTTTTTTATGTTTTACTCCCCCTTAAGATTCTAGCTTGCGGGACTCGGGAGATAGCATGGAGGTAAGGCGTTTGCCTTTCATGCAGAAAGTCATCGGTTTGAATCCCGGTGCCCCATATGGTCCCCGTGCCTGCCAGGAGCAATTTCTGAGCACGAAGCCAGGAGTAACCCCTGAGCACTGCCGGGTGTGACCCAAAAACCAAAAAAAAAAAAAAATTCTAGCTTGCATGAAACTGAATGCCCTTGGGCATTATTCTCCCATATACACTCTTGTATAGACCATAGAAAGCTGTAGTAGGAACTTGTCAAGCTGAATTTCTTTAATCACCGAGCATATGAATTATGTATTTGCCAAGAACTACATCATAGATTTCAGCATCTACTAGATTTCCTTTTACCCTTACTTTCCAACGAGTTCCTTGTATTCTGGAATATTCGGTTGCTACAATAAAAGCTGATATTTGTTTCTGTCAGGTCAAACATCCCACTTTTAGGAACATGGATATATTTTCAATAATATATTTCTTCAGCACTTTTCACTCCTTATCCACTTCAACCTCCAATTTCATATAAACCTGTGCTTAAAATGCATTTCTAGTTTGACATTTGTGCACTGAAGAAAAGAAACCAATCTTGTGCTGGATATGCATTTTAAAAATAAGAACCTTTATTCTATGTTCCATATATTCTACTATGTAATTACTGCAATAGGAAGCTTTTGATGAGATGCTCTGAAGAGTCTGTGATGGGAAAAATTTAGGTTTGCTGTGGCAAGGGGGCTTCTGTTCTCTCAGCCCTCCTCTACTCTTCTACTGTCCTAGAAACAAGTTGTGGCTCTTAGAAGTTCATTGGAAAGACTATATATAGAAGAATAGAAGAATAAGGCACTCACTTTTCCTTGCCCAGAAACCAACAACTTGTTTTTAATTTTTTGTTTGCTACTTTTTAAATTGCTTTTTTCTCTAATTAAAGAAAATTATAGTGTTTCCCTTCAGAAACATCTGGATATTTTGGGAATTGAATGCACTCACTTGAGTTGGAGCACATATTTATTTTGTGTCCTTTACTTGGCCAAATATATGTGATTTCTTTTAAAATAAAATTTCATTCATTAATGTACTCAAGTTAGAATAAATTGGTTTTCATTTTCCATATCCTCAAAGGCCCCCCTGACACATAGGTAACATTCAAAAAGTATAGCTACTTAAATTTTACATAATCTCATTTAATAACTACAATATACTATGAAGTTTCACTTTTATTTTCAGCAATACACAAAGTAATGGAGAGTGAAGTACTTCCCCAAGTTCTTACAGCTAAGAATTTAAACTCAGTATTTTGTAATTTGTGTTGTTGATGTTGTTGTTTGTTTGTTATTGAGCCACACCTAGTGATACTCAGGAGTTACTCCTGGCCCTGCACTCAGAAATCCTCCTAAAAGTGCTCTGGGGACCATATGGAATGCCAGGAATCAAATCCTGGTAAGCCTTCTAAAGGCAAGCACCTTACCAGTATTTTTTGTTTTGTTTTGGCCATATCTGGTGATGCTTGGGTGACTCCTGGCTCTGCACTCAGAAATCGCTCCTGGCTTGGGGTCCATATGGGATGTTGGGGGATTGAACCACAGTCCGTCCTAGGCTAGCATGTGCAAGACAGACTCTGCCTTATGGCCTGTACTACTGTTCTGGCCCCTCTTTAGCCCCAGTATTTTATATTTTATTTACATTATATTATATCAGACTTCCTGAGACCAGAATCATCAACATCATCATCATCATGATCATCATCATCATCATCATGATCATCATCATCACCATCATCATCATATTACTATTACTTTTGGTTTTGGGGCCAGACCCAACATTGCTCATTATTTATAGTATTTCTTTCTGGATCTATATTCATGGAACAGTTCTGACTATGCTCAGGGGCCCATATGTGGTTCTGAGACTTGAATTTTGGCCAGCAGCATTCAAAACAAGCACCTTATTAACTATCTCTCCAACCATGAAATTATTTTTACAAAGTAAAAAAATAATTGTAAGTCTGAGGATATAAATAATTTTCCATCAAATAACTGTTATTTTTTTATGTGTAGAGATTTTAAAGTGCTAACATAGAAAGAATTCTGACTGTGTCAGAATTTGTAATATATTAATATTATATATTATAATATCATCTAAAGCAATATATGATTTTATTATAAATTAATTATATAATTTATATTAATAAACTACATCTCATTGTAAACTCTTGAAGTCATTCTGTCTCCCATCTCTGGCCATTATCATGAAGGCAAACCTTGATGAAGTATGTTGTTTTTATTACGTGCTCATTTTTCATGCTGGAAATGGAAAAGGATTCTAGAAACTTCAGAAACCATAGAGGCTTTTGAAGACTGATAGAGGGCAGATGTCCCATGGTAAATACTGGAGAATAGCCATGGTAGGGTAGGCTAGCTCTGTAGGAAGAGGAATTGGGGAGGCCAGAAAAGGGCCAGCAAGCCAGACAGGAGCAGTGGGCAGAAAGTATGAGTTAAATTCCCCTTGTCTTTTTGTGTTTTTCTCTCTTGCTTTTACTCCCAGGTGCCCAGATGGATCAGCCTTGCTGTCGAGCTCTGTACGACTTTGAACCCGAAAATGAAGGGGAATTGGGTTTTAAGGAGGGTGACATCATCACGCTCACTAATCAAATCGATGAGAACTGGTATGAGGGGATGCTTCATGGCCAGTCAGGCTTCTTCCCGATCAATTATGTGGAAATTCTTGTTGCTCTGCCCCATTAGGATGCTATGTTGGCTGGCTCACCTCCTCTTGACCCAGATAGTTAAGTTTAGCCACTGCTTTGGTAATGCTGCTTACAACACAACCCAAGTGCAGGTCGCAGTGGTCTAAGTCATCAAGCCCCACTGAATATCTTTGGTTAACTTGTGCAAGTTCACAAGTGTCATGGCGATGGATGGTATCTTCTTAGCCTGGTAGGCATGGCATGAGCTTTTTAACTACCATCTGAGACCAGCCATTAGTGCTGTTTACACAGTTCTCAGGAGGATGTGGGTTTTTAGAATATGACTATGAGCCACGTCACAGAAAACCCATTCCACTGATTATCTATTATTCACAGGCCATCTCAAGGTCTCAGGTTCTCCATTTAATAGGAGAAAGTTGTTGCTTTCATACTTTTCCCCTCCCTATTATGTGAATATAAAGTATTGTTGAAGAAAGTCTCCCTCACCAGCAATTATCTTCTGGTCTGAATGCATTTAGTCTCTTGATGCTATCAGTAGAAAGGTGTTGAGTGTGGGTACAAAACCTTCTCTGAAAACTGTCACCTTTGTTCCCCACCCCATAAATGCCTACTTCTGAGGTACAGACAGCTTCCTTCCTTCTCTGCTATTAATATCAGGGGGGATTCCCATTTTATTTCTAAGTAATACAGTTAGCAATCAGCATACTGTAAGAGTGGATAAAAGGAGAGTCTTCCCTGTGAAGAATTGGGAAGAGAGATGATTTCAAAACTCATAACTTGCTGTACAGAGTTGTATTTAGGCCATTTCTGAAGGATACATGGATGGGGAACAAATATATTCACCTTTATTTATGAAGTACGTGTTTCAAGAGTCCATTTGACGAGACAAAGAGAAAAACCATTATAGACCATTTTCTCACTAGTTCATAGATTAAAATAGTAAATAACTTTACTCTCCATGTTCACCTTGTGTTCTTTGAACATCGTTTATGCATATTCTGCCCTCAATGAGGACCAAATAAAGATGATTTTGTGCTTAGCAGTTTAAGATGTGTGTGGCTGCATATGCAAAACTCTTTTCCTAGTCAGTCATTCCTTTCATTTCTTCCCTTCTATTTCAGCTTCATTTTGTGTGTATAGTATTGTGAGTAAACTTATGAGTGTTTCTTTTGTCCTATTTTTTTGGTATCAGTCATTAAAGTCCTGTTAGGTATTCAGAGTTCTATTTATCTAGCTGTACAGATTCTTTCAGAGATATAATGTGCTGCTTCGGATGTGCCACCTGCAGTAGTGGATCATGTGGAGTGAAAAGCAAATCTTACTGCTTAATGTATAAACTCTTACTATGGGAAGCATTGCTGTTTCCAATAAATATTGCTGAAGACAGAACCAAAGGCTCCAGTCCTTTATTTCACATAAGTTCTCTTATTCAGACTATGGGTACACTAGAACTCTTCATGGTCTTCATTGCCTTCTGATACAACAAACCAGAATATATTCAAAGCTCATCTATTCTGTATGTAGAAACTTATTTTTAAGACTCAAGTGGAACACTGGTAACTTCTTGATAACCCCAGGAAAAGGAGGAGATATAGGAGAGAGATTCAAAAGTGGGAAAAAGTATGTCTTGCAGAAGTTGAGACATTTTAAATGCTGATATCATTAGAAGAATATAATGTTCAGAGGGTGAAATAAAATATATTATTTTAATCAGTCTTTTGTTTTCTTCCATACTTGAAAAGAAATAGATATAAAAATACAAGTTTCCTAAGTGCCAGCATTTTTCTCTTTCTATGTTTGTGTGGGACTGGATGGGGTTGGGGGTAGGAGAATGGTATAGAAATAGCATGCAGAGCATTATTTCCTGAGTATCTGAGAAAATGGATGTAGTTTTTAGATATTGAATGTTCTTTGTTTTTTTCTATGCCAAACCAAGAGTAAAGATTTTTTTTACTTTATTTAAAGAACATGTATATTTTCACAAAATTTCAAATATATAAAATATCAAGAAATTCTCTGGACGACCAAGAGAATGTTTAGCCCACCTCAACCACTTGTTTAATTATAATCACATAATAAAACTGTGTAAATGGAAATGGAAGTGTAACTAAAACTAATCCAGACTAAAATTGAGAACAAGCTCAATGAGGCATTTGTGGCTTGTCCTTCTAATAGATCTTAAAGAAGAAAATCTGGAAAAGTTAAAGTTTTTATCATTTCTGTGATATAAATAGATAGGTAGTAAGAATGATGGCCCAAAATTAACATTTCCCTGCCTGTATATAATATATAACCTAAGTCCTGAAATATGTAATATCCTATTTTATGTAATCTTAGCAATATCTTAGGAAATCAAGTTTATTCCAAGGCTCTTTTTCTGAAGCATCCTCTGTTCTTATAGATAGAACCATGTATTTTTAAGCTTTACTTAAAAAAATACTTTATTTAAATTATTATTATTTACAAAGTTCTTCATAGTTGAATTTCAGACACACAGTGTATCAGGACCAATCCTACCACTACCAGTGTTGACCTCCCTCCACTAGTGTCCCAGAGTGCATCCTATGCCACCACCATGATCCTACTGATTAGGAAATATAGAGACGGTCTTTCACTCCTTGTGAATGGAGATAGTGACATAGGAAGAACTTTACGTTGAAGAAAGAGCCAGAATGAAGCCTTGACATGAATTTCTGGATGATGGAGAAGATGTTGGGACTGTGTAGAATAATAACCACATCAGTAATTTCTAGGTCCAGCAATTGGGACCTGAATGAGTTCCACAATAAAGTATCCTGGTAAGGATAAGAACAAAGCCATCTCCGACAGAGTCCAGTGAATTGGGACCAGAGAGCTAGTACACTAAGTAAGGTGCTTGCTTGCCTTATACACAGCCAACCTGGCTTCTGATCCCTAGGACCCCATGTGGTCCCTCAGACCCCACGAATAATCCCTGATCACTTCCTAGTGTGGTCTCCAGACCAAAAACTACAACAGAAGAGTCCAGTGAAAGGTTTTCATGCCAAGGTAAGGCATTAATTGTCACTCAGTTACAAGGTACAAATTTCTCCTTGAGGCTAGAAGAGCTGAGACTAACTGTAGTGGAGAATTGACATATGCTTTGGATACAATAGAATGAAGAGCAGTATCTCATTACAATTTTTTAAAAGGAACTCTGATTTTTGAGGGGGGGGGCATTGCACTTTAAAAAATTAAATCATAGTGTGATATGCTAGAGAGTTTAAGTTGTTGATAGTTGAGTTTCAGTCATACAATTCTGAACTTCTTTTGATACCACTCTATGTGTGATTAGATGTTGATACATGGATGAAAACTAAGATTTGCTAAAATTCCCCTCAGGTAAGAAACAAAAATGTAGTCAATAGTAGAAGGGTAATGAAAATAATTAAATGCCAAAATTCAAGTTATTTGCAGTCTTCTCTAATCTGGGTTCTTTATTTCCCCATTAATAGTATGATGTTATAATTTAGAATTTCACTGTGCAGGGTTGCCTTTCACCTTGAGCATTTGTCATGGAGTCTTGACTTAGGCCTCAATGGATTGGACATTGGCCATCAAACTCCAAGCCTCAGAAACCAACATTGGTACTGGCACAGAGTACAGAGCACCAGCACCAAAATCAAACTCCCCCTGGGTGAGGCTGAATGCCTCAGCCTAACACCAACCTGCCCTAGGGTAGGCCCATAAGACACCTTGATGATGAGGAAACAACTTGATCTAAGGTTGTCCTACCTCATCACTCGATGGTGAGATGAATTTAGAAGACACTCTGCCCTAGGATCTGTGCAGGAACCAATATCTCTAATTACAGAAGACTGTCTACAACAACTGTGATGAAGCAAAACTTTTTCTGGATCCACAAAAAAAGACCTTATCCTAGGCTTCATCCTAGGACCTATACAAAAACCAAGATCTCTAACTACAGAAGAATGACTTTGACAACTGCGACTGAGCAAAACTTTTTCTGGGACCCTCAAGAGAGATGGGGTTGGATAACCAACATGTCTGGAGTCCGTAGTTGGTCTTTTGGCTTCATGAATGATACACATCCTGTATCTCGACTTAGGCCAATTGAACTTACTTTCTAATTTCCTCAATGTTTGATGTGCCTATGCAAAAAGAAAAAGAAAGAAAGAGAGAAAGAAAAAAGCCATACCTACCCCCGCTTTTTTCTTCTTTTAATTTTACTTATATTCTAGATAGGGCCTCCCACATTTTCCATAGAATCATAGAATTTGAATCAATTTGTTTTGTCTCATATTTTCATGTCTTTTTTAAAATTGAGAAAAAGAAAAAAGTGGGTGGGGCCACGGGCCAAGCTATCTCAAACATTGAGTGTGTGTGTGTGTGGGGGGGGGAGTCAGATCTAAATGCCCAAGCCAAAGTCAACAACAATAGAATGTAGAGACCCAAATTATAACAAGTGAAACACAAAACAGATCTTTAACACTGGTAGTCCAGGGGACTAAGGGTTCAGGTATGGGATGCATGCTGGAACTATGGTTGAGGGAGGTGAAAACTGGTGGAGGGAATGGCCCTAATTCACTGTCACTAATTCACTGTCACTAAATGCCTGAAATACAGCTGTGAAAGACTTGTAATTCACACACACACACACACACACACACACACACACACAAAAGAATTTCGTATATACTGATGTTTGCAGTACCCAAACAGGAATGTTCCTTTCCTGATATTCTAGGCAGACAACATAGAGAATTGTTTTACCTGGAAATATCATTAAATATCACAGGCTTTTAACTGCCTTTAATCAATAAAAATATTTTTATTTACAGCTATTATGAAATTTCATTCCCAAATGGTATAAGATGCATTCAGCACATTTATACGATAATTTTTTTTTTGCCACTGAAAGATAAAGAAATAAGAGCCATCATTTTATTATACTGTTTCAGATACTTTGCTGATTTTAATATATGTGCTTTTTTTGTTGTTTTGTTTTGGGGCTATACCCAATGGCACTCAGGGGTTATTCCTGGCTTTCCACTTAGAAATTGTTCCTGCAGGCTCCAGGAACCTAAGGGATTCTGGGGATCAAACCAGGGTCAGCCATATCTAAGGCAAATGAAGTGCCTGATAGGCTATTGCTCCAGCCCTACAATATATGTGCTTTTAATTTAAGATAATGAATTTCAATCTGAAAATCTCTTGGGGTTGATTGTTGGAAGAAAAAGAACTTGGTGTATTGGTGTTTTTTTTTTTTACCCAGTGTAGTATCTTGTGTGTGGTATTTTAAAATAATTAACAAAATAAAAACTTTAGCAAAATAAATATGAACTTCTCTTTTTGGTGGGAGGGGTTAGCTTACACCTGCTGGTGGTCAGGTTACTCCTGGCTTTGCACTCAGAAATTACTCTTGGCAGGCTCAGGGGACCATATGGGATGCTGAGGATCAAACCTGGGTCCCTCCCAGGTCAGCCACATGCAAGGCAAATGCCCTACCTGGTGCTATTGATCCAGCCCTATGGACTTCTTTTTGTTTTTAAAAAAATTTTATTAATATATTTATTTAAGCACCATGATTACAAACATGTTTGTAGTTGGATTTCAGTCATAAAAAGTACACTCTCCTTCACCAGTGCAACCTTCCCACCACTAGTGCCCATATCACCTTCCTCCCTCACCCCCTGCCTATCTTAAAGACTGCTATTATATTTCTCTCACTACCATTGTTATGTTTAGTTGTTGGTATAGTTGTTTCTCTAACTGTACTCACCAATCTTTGTGCTAAGTTTTCTATCATGGGCTGGTCCTTTAAAACTTCATCTCTATTGTCTCTGGGTATTATTATTAAACTATTTGTTTATGGTGAATGTATTTACTGTACATTTATTTATCTAAAATCCCACAGATGAGTGAGACTTTTTTGTATCTGTCTCTCTCCCTCTGACTCAATTCACTCAGCATAATAGTTTCCATGTCCATCCATGTATAGGAAATTTTTTATGACTTCATCTTTCCTGACAGCTGCATAGTATTCCATTGTGTATATGTACCACAGTTTTTCTTCTCCATTCATCTGTTGTTGGCCATCTGGGTTGTTTCCAGATGCTGGCTATTGGAAATAGAACTGCAATGAACAGAGGGCATTTTTGTATTGTGTTTTTTTTTTTTTATTTCCTAGGGTATATCCCTAGGAGTGGTATAACTGGATTATATAGGAGTTCAATTTCAAGTTCTTTAATCCAAAGGGATTAAAGACCTTGATATCAGCCCTGAACCTTAAGGTATATAGAAGAAGCTCTTATAGGTAAAACATGACATTGTGACTAAAGGCATCTTCAAGGAGAAAACACCACTGTCCAAATAAGTGGAGGCAGAGATAAATAAATGGGACTGCATTAAACTGAGTAACTTCTACAGCTCGAAGGAAATAGTGACTAGGATACAAAGGTCAACCACGGAATAGTCACCTGAAACCCATCAGATAAGGGGCTAATATCTAAGATATACAAGGTACTGACAGCAACAATAAAAAATCTAGCTCTATCAAAAATGGGGAGAGTTAATGAGCAGACATGACCTCAAAGAAGAAATACAGATGGCCAAAGGCACATAAAAATGCTCCACATCACTAATCATCAGGGAGATGCAAATCAAAACAACAACGTGGTACCATCTCATGTCATAGAGACTGGCACACATCACAAAGAACAAGAACAATCAGTGCTGGCGGGGATACGGGGAGAAAGGAACTCAGTCACTACTGGTGGAAATACTTTATAGTCCAGCTTTTCTGGAAATCAATATGGAGATTTCTATAAACTTAACAGTTAATTAGGAAGATTAAATTATTGCAAATGACTAGAATTTTAGATGGTAGAAGTTCAGGAAAACATAGGCAAAGTGAGAAGTTTTATAAGCAATGTTTCTCACAATTTATTTTCCTGTTAATGTTTTCCTAAAAATTTTTTAAACCCATGTTGCCTTGGCTTTATGTTTGTGGGAGACAGCACTCCCAGTTCCTTGTGGTTCCAGCAGTTTATTTTGTGATTCTGAGTTTCAAAACTAGCATTCAGTTTTGCTAGGCATAGAACCATCCCCTTTGAAACGTTTCTCTTTCTGGTTGACCTATCAAGTGTTAATAGGGCCGTGTTGAGGTCTCCCACAAGTATTGTGTTATTATTGATTTCTTCTTTCAGATTTGTCAGTAATTGTATTAGATAATTTGCTGGTCTCTCATTGGGTGGATATATGTTTAATAGTCTGATTTCTTCCTGTTGCACATATCCCTTGATTAGAACATACCAACACTTGATAGGTCAACCAGACTGAAACCCAACAAAAACATACTAGCCCTGAAAAGAGTAATGGAAGAAAGAGGACTAGCAGATATATATAGGACTCTCCATCCCAAAAAAACCTGGATACACATTCTTTTTCAATGTACATGGATCATTCTCCAGAATAGACTACATGCTGACACATAAAATATACCTCCATAAAATCAAGAGGATAGAAATCTTGCAGGCTACCTTTGCTGACCACAAGGTTCTGAAATTAGATGTGAACTACAAAGCCACACATAAGAAAAACTTTAACAATTGGAAATTAAACATAATGTTACTGAACAACCAGTGGGTCCGAGATGAAATCAAAAAGGAAATAAAAACTTTCCTAGAAACAAATGATAATGAAGTCACAAACTGCCAGAATCTATGGGACACAGCAAAAATGGTCCTGAGAGGAAAATTTATAGTCCTACAAGCACACATCAGGAAGGAAGAAGGGGCATACCGGAATGACTTAATGACACAGCTCAAAAAATTAGAAAATGATTCACAATAGCCAGGCTCTGGAAACAACTAAGATGCCCTTCAACGGACGAATGGCTAAAGAAACTGTGGTACATATACACAATGGAATATTATGTGGTCATCAGGAGAGATGAAGTCATGAAATTTTCCTATACATGGATGTACATGGAATCTACCATGCTGAGTGAAATAAGTTAGAGGGAGAGAGAGAAAGACGCATAATGGTCTCACTCATCTATGGGTTTTAAGGGAAATAAAAGTCATTTTTGCAACAATCCTCAGAGACAGTGAGAGGAGTGTTGGAACTTCCAGGTCACTTCATGAAGCTCACCACAAAGAGTGGTGAGTGCAGTTATAGAAATAACTACACAGAGAACTACCCTAATCATGTGAATGAATGAGGGAACTGGAAAGCCTGTCTGGAGTACAGGTGGGGGTGGGAGGGAGGGAGATTTGGGACTTTGGTGGTGGGAATGTTACATTGGTGAAGGGGGTGTTCTTTACATGACCGAAATCGAATCACAATCATATATGTAATCAAGATGTTTAAATAAAGAAAAAGAAAAGTTTGTCTTTATGTAATTAAGTTAATTACTGGAGACGCTCTTGTGCTATAAACAAATGTTTACCAGTCTACCACCCATCCCAGAGACAGTGCTGAGTTACTAGATGATCTAGTTACTAGATCTTGAGAAATGCCAGAGAATCTATAATTTCAAAAGGCTTTTAACTAATGATTGTAACATGTAACTTTTGCAAAGTATCTTTCATTAGTTCTTCTGGAGATGAAGAAATCAAGGAATTCCTTGAAACCAAATTTACCTGAAGATAAGCACTACCTGGAGTAATTGCAAAAAATTAGATTTGCATATTTTGATTCAAGCTCAGATGTGCCCATGGAAGAATCAGGGAAAACTTTATTTCCATCCAGAAATTATAGAAAGCAAATCATAGTGTATCTAATATTTAAATATAACAGAATTACTCAGAAAATTTTATTTAAAACGATGAGTGCGCTACAAGACCCAAGTCTACAAAACCACAGAAGAAAATTTAGGTACTAAACTCCTTGATATTAGTCTGAGTGATTTTTTTTTAACTCTTACTCATGAAAGTGAAAAGCAAAGGCAAAAGTAAACAAATGGAACTAAACAGAAAAGAGTTTCTGCACAGCCATGGAAACAAAAACTGACTACTGAATGGTACAAATATTTGTTAATTATACATTCAATAATAGGTTAATATAAAAAGCTATATACATTAATATACAGCTCAATACTAAAAATTTTAATTGAAAGAGTATATATGAAATTATTTTTTCAGTATTTTTTTCAAAAGTGCAAATTAATTAAATTTTTGTTTCTTCGATTGCTTTTTATCTTAGGAGTACTCCTATATTGAACTCAGTTTAATCTTTTTCAATGTATTATTAAGCATTTTTAAGCTTTAGAAACATAATCAAAGTAACAAGTGTTAAGACTGCAGAGTCAGGGGAGTCGGGGCCCGGGAGATAGCATGGAGGTAAGGCATTTGCCTTTCATGCAAAAGGTCATCGGTTCGAATCCCGGTGCCCCATATGGTCCCCTGTGCCTGCCAGGAGCAATTTCTGAGCATGGAGCCAGGAGTAACCCCTGAGCACTGCTGGGTGTGGCCCAAAAACCACACACACACACAAAAAAAAAGACTGCAGAGTCACAATCTATAATAAGTTGATGTTTAAATATTGGTACATAACAAAATCATGTATTCTACTTTTATTAAATACTTCAAACATGGTTAAAAAAACCTTATAATGGGTCAGCTAGACTGAACTTGTAATTTGTAGAATTAAAAAATATTTTAATCTGTTAATTGTTTAAGCCCCCAAATTACTGGGTACTATCATCTTTTCTTTGAAATCTGCAATTGCTATGTGAACAAACCTAGGTCAGCCAGCAGGTGATGAGAAACCACTATGAGAATTGAGAGTTCACCCTTCAACAACTGCAATGGACTGCAGTTACATGGGACTCTAGCAAGCAGAAAAGGCATCTTATGTCCAATATAAGTCATCAGCTTTGCAGATATGAACTAAAGCCACTAACATTTGGTGGACTTGTGATATGCACATATATAATTCATATGCTTACAAATACTTCTTAATATTGGTAAGAAAATAACACAAGTCTGCATTATTTTCCTCACTGGACACAAATTTTATTCTAAAATAATTATAAAGCAAATAGTCAGCTTAAAACTGGTGAGTTAGAAGGACAAACTTGAGCCTCAGTTACTATTTTCTGCATCTGGGCGTGTAGTAATGTAGTATTGAATGTACTATTTTTTTTTTTTTTTTGGTTTTTGGGTCACACCCGGCAGTGCTCAGGAGTTACTCCTGGCTCCATGCTCAGAAATTGCTCCTGGCAGGCACGGGGGACCGTATGGGGCACCGGGAGAATGTACTATTGATGCTTCATAATGTACATTGCTTTATAGAGTTTTAAGAAGCTGATCACCTGAGGTCAGAGTGATAGTGTTGCGTGTAGAGCATTTGACTTATACATGCCCAACCTGAGTTTGATGTCAGTATCCAGAATGGTCCCTTGAGTACAGCCAGGAGAATTCTTGAGTGCATAGCTAGCATATCATCCCTGAGTATTGCCTGTTTTAGCTTCCATTTCCCCAGATTGTTTATCAGTACCTTCTCACCTAGTAAATACTCAGCAGATAATGAAGTACTCATCTTTATCTTCTCATCATAATATTTGTTGTTTTTACATTAAATATATCAGTTTGTATTTCTGAAACTTCATTCTTAATTGAATTTTTACCTAAGATTTTTCTAGTCATTGACTTTGTAGCATAAATAAAAAATAATTTTCAAAATTATAAAATGATTAAAACATGCAGTGCTTTCTATTTAAAGTAAACAAATCTTTATGGTATGATATAAGTTGGGTGGTATTCTTTACATGACTGAAACCCAAACACAATCATGTATGTAATCAAGGTGTCTAAATAAAAAAAAAAGTATGTTGAACAGATATTTTTCCAAAGAATTCTTAAGCATGAAGAATGGCCAACAAATATGACAAGATGTCCTAAATGATAACATTCATCAGAAAAAACGTGAATAAAAAGAAATGATGGACAAACACAATTGCCATGTCCAGTTTAATCTATTCTCTAAAGAGATCTAAGCAAACCATGTAAAACATGGGTACACCTGCAGCACAGCAGAAAATGGCCATCTTGGGAAAGGAAGGAGAGCCAAATCCCTGCCCTGCTACAACAATGCCTGCAGCATCCATTACCCAATTGCTGCTTTGTCAATGTTCCTGCTTCACCACTCCTCTACAGTTCTCTGCAGAGACATCAATATAACCAAAACTCCAGGAAATGTTAATATTCGGTATTTTGGATGACATCTCCAAGACTTTTAGAAGTTAGTATAGATACCCTCCCCACCATTCTACTTCTGGAACTTTTGGAAGTTGAAATTATATCGCACAAAACCTGCAGTATCAAGACTAGTACTTGGAACTTTAATTATTTTGATACTGTCATCTCCATAGGAATACACCAATTAAGATGCTAATGTGTATCACAAATTACCTAACATTCAGAAAAATTAAGTAATAGAATCTACTAGCATCAACTAGCATCAAGAACTTACTAAATCAGACTGATTAAAATGAACTTCTTGCATGATACAATAATTTCCGCAGATTTTCTTATTGCTGTACTGTTTTTATTGCTCCTGGCAGGCACGGGGGACCATATGGGGCACCGAGACTCGAACTGACGACCTTTTGCATGAAAGGCAAACACCTTACCTCCATGCTATCTCCCGGGCCCCTCTTTTTCTTTTACTTTTTAAATAATTTCACTTTCACTTACCTGGTATCAAAG
>PVKC010004032.1:0-11574 GCA_004027635.1 Crocidura indochinensis | reverse complement strand
AAAAACACCCTACAAAGATATCAGCTCTTACTTGGCAGAATGGAATCATCAAAAAGGCATGAAATATGTTGCTAAATATATGGAGGAAAACAAACCATTTATTGATAGAAATGGAAATGAGAATCGTATTTAAAATTGCTTTCAAAAATAAAAATAGAACAATGATCTATAAAGTAAAACTATTATAACAGTTAACTAAAATAATTAAAAATAGAACATATAATCCAACCTTTTCACTTTTAGTGTTTATCTGAAGAAGTAAAATAACTTAAAACCATGCAAATACCCAGGACTTATTAAAACAGATGCTTTGGTTATTCTAATTCATTAGGTTTGAAATGATGCCTGAGAATTTGCAGATCTAATAGCTCTATAAATATGTTTCCTGCTCCCTGAATCTTTCCTGGTCTAGCATTGTTCTGATAAACTTTTAGAAGAAACAACCATTTTCTGATAGGTAGCTGGTGCCTTCAGTATTAAAAGTGATGATAATGGGGCTGGAATGGTAGCACAGTGATAGATCATTTGCCTTGCATGCGGTTGATCCAGGGCAGATGCAGGATTGAGCCCCAGCACCCCATATAGTTCCCTGAGCCAGGAGTAACCCCTTAGCTCAGCCGAGTGCGCCCCCCCCAAAGTGATGATAACAAAGCATACATATTAATTGGCTCCTTTTGCTCAAATGAAATATTTGTGCATATATCTGAATGCAATTTTTTTTTATTTTTTTTTTTGGTTTTTGGGCCATACCCGGTGGTGCTCAGGGGTTACTCCTGGTTATTTGCTCAGAAATAGCTCCTGACAGGCACAGGGGACCATATGGGACACTGGGATTCGAACCAACCACCTTAGGTCCTGTATGGGCTGCTTGCAAGGTAAACGCAGCTGTGCTATCTCTCTGGTCCTTTTTTTTTCTTTCTTTTTTTCTTTCCGAATGTAACTTCTTTGTGGAGAATAACATATTAGAAAAATATGGCACTTTCTTTTTGACTTGAAAACCCAACTTCAACTGTGCTGTAGTGGATGTTTAAATGTATCAGAAATGCTCACTCAAGTCATTTTAGCAGGCTATCAACCAGTTTTCAGATTCAGGCAGTTGGGAATTCATAGGTTATATAATGTTTTAGAACAAGCATATGGCTGGTTGTTGGTATTTATTTTCTATTTTTGTTTTGATTTTTTTTTTTTTTTGGTTTTTGGCTCTATGCTCAGAAATCACCCCTGGCAGGCACGGGAGACCATATGGGAATACCAGGATTCGAACCACTGTCCTTCTGCATGGAAGGCAAACGCCTTGCCTCCATGCTATCTTGCCGGCCCCTTTGTTTTGATTTTTAAAAAAAGACCTTAGTGTTTATTAAGTAATTTGGCAAACACAGCCCCACCCTAAGTCTAATATTGCAAATCCATAGCATTTCAAGCATTTTCACAAATCTGCTGGTAGATATAAAGTTCTCAAGAAAGATTCAAGCTGCTAGGTGTGAGTCTTTGTTGGCTTAGAATTTCCTTCATATTTTATTGCTCACTTGGCATGCAGCAATAAGAGAAACCGAAATGTCTTAGAGCTAATGTCAGATATGATTTTCTTCTTTAGATCAGAAACTCACATTTTTTCTACTAGAACCAGAGGAATGCTCCCAAATTCCTAAGTCCTGTCATCAGAGATCCCAATTATTTGTCAAGAGTAGAATTCAGAACTGGGAAGATAGTGCAAAAGGTTGGAGTACATATGTAGCGTTATATGTATGAGGCCTCAAGGCATGGATCCCCATGCAGGATTAGCCTTCATGCCTGTCTTCAGCACCACCAGAGTGTCCTGCTAAGTCTAGGCATCATTTTTCCAGATTCAAGTTATTAACTGTCCAATCTTATTAACCAGCTATTTTCAGGAGTGGTTCTACCCTCCTCTGAATACTGTTTGAGAACCAATTCCACCATCTTCTTAATAAAAGTGGGATGTGCTTGCATCACAGGTATCTTGGTTTATCCCAGCAATTATTTTTCAAGTGAAATAGGCTATGAATACTGTGAGAAATAGCACAGCTGTTGAAGTCAGATGTAAATGTAGTATTGTCTTTGAGGTACAAAAAATAGTCCTTTGAAAATTTTATAAAGATTTTTCTGACAAACTACTTTTTAATGTTAATCCACATTTGGAATGGCAGTAGCTGGTTTGCTGGCAAATGCTTATTCGTATTCAATGCAAGAGAAGCAGCTTCCAATTTTATTATTATTTTTTAAATTAATGTATTTAGATACTGATACAAGGTTGTTTATAACATTTTTTTCAGTTAAAAAGTTGTTCATGTTTGAGTGTCAGTCAGACAATGTACAACTCTCCTTACCATTGCATATTGCCTGTCACCAATGTCCCCAGTTTCTTTCCTTCCTGCCCTCCTCCTCTGCCTGCCTCTAGAGCAGACATTGTACTTTTTCTGTCTGTCTGTCTGTCTGTCTGTCTGTCTGTCTTCTAGACATTTTGGTTTCCATTATTTGGTGGGGGTGTTAGGCCATACCTGTTGATGCTCAGGAGTGACCCTGGTGGTGCTTGAGGAACCATACTTGTTTCTAGGACTTGACCTTATGTGAGGGAAGCAGTCTTCCTTCTGTTTTATTTCTCTGCAACCCCTTCCCACTTTAAACTTCCAACTTTAGATCTGACACTGGCTAAAACATTCTACTACAGCAACTTTCAGCAGTGGGAATGTGTGTGTACGAACACTTACAGGACCATTAGACCTCTAGGGTGCAGTTTCATATGAATAACAGTACAAAATCTTATTATTGACCCATCAGGTATTGTAGATGGTGAGGCAGAGGCAGAAATATGAACAGTTCAGGGCCAGAGAGATGGCATGGAGGTGGGCATTTGCCTTGCATGCAGAAGGACAGTGGTTTGAATCCCGGCATCCCTTGTGGTCCCCTGGGCCTGCCAGGAACGATTTCTGAGCATAGAGCCAGAAGTGACCCCCTCAAAAAAAGAAAAACCCAAAAACAAACAAAAAAGAAATATGAACAGCTCAAATGAAAGAAATGACCAATTGTTAAAGGAATTGTTATTAAGGAATATTGTTAAAGGAATTGCAACTATAATTTATATAGCACATTATGAGGTAAGGATAAAGTGAGTTGAACTCACCTAAGTTGGTTAAGTAAGTTAAAGAAAGGCATACGTTTGTTCCAAAAGGTAACATGGAAGGGAGAAAAATAGGATAGTTTTTTAAAGAAGAAATGAATACGATACTGTTATAGTTCAGTGTTTTAACTCTATAATGACTATTCTATGTAATACGTATCTCTGTGGATTATTACATACCCATTATCCATTTCTTAACTATTGTCCTATAGAGAAAAATACAAATGCTTTAGTAGGCAAAAATGGAAACCTATTACCTAGCTCTGTGAGGTAAAAATGGGTCCTATGTATACAAATATACAGCTGGCAACTGAAACAAAAAATGAGTAACTACTTTCCTTTCACCTTGCAATGTAAGTACATCCCTGAGAATAGTTAAAAGTATTGCAGAATGTAGTCAGTCGATTCTTGACATGAACAGTAAGTAATACAGCCTCTTTCTTTGCCATTGTTTGTCTTTTTAGAAACATGAGAAGGTCTGGATTATGTAAGAAATGGGATTGGGAGAAGAAAGACAAGAAAAGAAAGGCAAAAGTGGTTCAGGAGTTTGAAGAAACCTGGAGGGCTGGATTTAACATAATCACCATAACTGATGATTTTTTTTTTCTTTTTCTATTACTGGTTAATGGTACTTAGATTGCCCTCTGCTGGTGAAAAAATATATAAATATATATGTTATATATATATCTACCTTTAAAAAATCACTGAAAGATTAAGTTAAAAAAAGGAGCTGGAGTGATGGCACAGTGGTAGGGCATATATATACAACACAAATAATATTCTTAAAATAATACTTATATTATAAACAAATTATATTATAACAAATAATACTTATTTGCTTTATATGACCATTTTTTTGTGCAAATAGTATTATTCTGTGGAATAGAGAGCTTGAAACAAAGGCTTCTCTGTGAGTAGATTGGGTTGGGGGTATGAGTCAAGAAATCAAGAAACTGATACAATGGAACCAGATAGAAGTATAGTAAGATGATACATTGCTGAAAGGTTTTTCTTTGACAGTAATAGAAACACCTAGCATATACCAAGGAGAAATATTTAAAGGAATGAAAAGAGGAAGTATATATCTGTTGACTTCTGAAATCTACATTCCTGTGTTTCATAAGAATAAATACTAGAATCAGACTTAAGGCAAACCTGTGTCCAACAACACCTATCAAAACACTCAAGGCTTACATTGATGTGCATTCCTGCCACATTTGGTTAGAATAAGTGGGACCAGACCTTTCCACACCCATTCTCTTCCTTATGCCACTTCAGCTGGGTCCATTTCTGCCATTCTTTTATCAGCTCTTATAACTCTTGTTACATTCAAAGATATTTATTTATCCACTACATCAGGTAAGTCTATTATCTATATGGGAAGTAGCTTTGTTCCATGCTGGCAGTTTATAAGCACCATCACCACCACCACCCTGCACATACCACATACACACACAAACACACACACATACATACATAGACAGAGTTTTCCTTAAAAAAAATTGCACTCACTTGATGGGGCTAATTTGGTCAGTTCTTAAATGTTTGAGGTTTGTCTGTCTCCTCAATTTGTCCCGACCAGTACTACTTTTGTTTTCATGAATCATGTTTTAAATGACATGTTGAAGAACTGGAGAATTTGTTTTATATTGTCACATTCATATTGAATCCCGACCCTACTACTTTGAATCACATGGAGGTACAAAGATCAGATCCCAAAGTGAGAGACATTTGAATTTTTCACATAGCCTATTCTGTTACTCCGCATCCAGCCAAACCATTGTCTGAAGAATATTTGTTGATTTTTCTGTTGATTTAGTCCCCATGGGAGGTAAAATATTTCAATTGTCTTTATAAATGTAACCTTAGAGTTTTGCGGCTCCCCTCATGCTCACCTGGGACATACACTGTTTGCACACACAGCCAAGCCTGTGGTAGCCTCGGGGTGAGTGTTACCTGGGGAGGGAATAACAGGCTCTGAGATACTTTACTATATTTCCTCAGGGTCCAAATTGTAGACCCATGGCAATATCTAATTGCAATTCTCTTACATCATTTGTGACATATATCTCCCTGTTCTTTTATAGAGATATAAAAATCAAGCGAGCATGATTTCTAACTGAAGAGGGACCTTTAAACACTGTTTTTCTCCCATTGCTGCATCCGAGTGGCATATTTCCTATGAAAGAACTCAAATAGTTCAGTGTTTTGTTTTAAACTCCATAGGTGATGGACAGGCTGTCCATCTTTTCTACTTCATAGAAGAAAAAAATTATCCCAGGAGTTCCCATAGTTGCTCATAGTTGCTGACATGGATTGTCACATTTAATCTATACAACACACCCAAGTAAAGTATTATGAGTTCTACACATGAAGAAACTAGGCTCAAAATTCTAAATGAAGGCTTTTGTTTCATCAAAAAACCATGATTCTTGTACACAGAATATAGCATTTCCAGTAACTTGTACTTGATAAATAAAGAATGCCAGTACCTAAATTCAAAACACATGATGCTCTTCCCCACCATTTACCATTTTTGTTGTATTGGGTGAATTAGTTAAACTGTCTTTGTTTTGTTTGTTTTTGCTTAGTTCCAGACTCTGCTCATGGGCTTCTGACATCCTGCTTTTTGTAACTTGGTTTATTTTTTTTGTAAAATGAATTACTAAGTGTTTAAAACAATGCTTCACAAGGACTAGGCAAGTTATATGTTTAATTTTTTCAAGAGAGGCTGTCACATATTTTGATACTAAAATTCTATCTCTTCTAAGCACATATACATATAGAATTATATATAATAAAAGTATAAGCTTCTTATATCTCTTTGAATTATTCTCTTCTTCCTCTTTCCCTTCTATTGCTGCTACCAACTAGTGACCAGTTCTTATTTACCTTTCATAATCTCACATAACCCATTAATATCTTTCATGTATACTTTGATCCCTTTGCGTTCTGAATTTTGTTCATACCTCAAGGATTGTAGCTCAACTGTGCTTTCCCACTCTTCCTGCTGTGGGCAACTGCCTTCAATAAGGTTCCTTCTTAGCAAGTCCTACAGAGTGCAGCTCCTAATGTGAGTTTCATTTTCCCTATTTTATTTCTCTATTTTAAATTTATTTAAATTAATTTCTCCTTTAAATTTTAAGCTTAGTTTAATATATCTTTCAATAATTCATGAGTATGCTGTATTCATTTCTATTTCTCCTTTAATAAATTACCATAAACTTAGTGGCTTAAAAAAGTGGCTTTGGGGTCTTGATTATGTGAGACCATGGGGTTGAATAATTGAAATAGAATATTAACTAAAAATGAACCATATACATTTGTGTAGTACTGTAACTAAAGACTTTACATGTTATATGGTTTCTTATGATGGATAGTAAGTTTTGCTTATATAAATGCAATAAAGGAGAGTATATCAAGAACATTGAAAAAAGGAGAAACATATGGACAGTAATATAATTGACACTTGCTTAGGAGGGAGGGAATTGCTTTGTCTCTCAAACCTGGCTTAAACTGAAGGTGTCCTCTCCATATCTCTTTTGTTTTGTTTTGTTTTGTTTTGGGGCCACACCTAGAGGTGTTCAGGGGTTATTCCTGGCTATGCGCTCAAAAATAGTTCCTGGCTTGGGGGACCATATTGGACTCCAGGGATCAAATCGAGGTCCATCCTGGATCAGAGGCATTAAAGGCAGGTGCCCTATTGCTGAGCTGTCGCTCCGAACCCTCCTCTCCATATCTTTTTTTTTTTTTTTTTTTTTGGTTTTTGGGTCACACCCGGCAGTGCTCAGGGATTATTCCTGGCTCAATGCTCAGAAATTGCTCCTGGCAGGCACGAGGGACCATATGGGGCACCGGGATTCGAACCAATGACCTTTATCATGAAAGGCAAACGCCTTACCTCCATGCTATTCCCGGGCCCCTCCTCTCCATATCTTAAAAGAATATTGAGAGTTCTAGATCAATTATTTCTTAGAGTGTCTTTTATGCTTCCAATAATATGATAGCTGTATAGAAATATGTGGTTTGATCAACTTGAAGATTTTAGCAAGACTACATTTTTAGGTAGTATGTTAACGTTAAGGAAGGAGACACTTAATCTTTGATCATTCATATTTTATGATTTGTGTCCTAGAAACAGAGATATTAAGAACAATATTCTATCATCCAATGTTTATTTTCTAGATTTCTTTTATAAAGAGAAATTACTTTTATCTAATATTTGGAAGTGTGTAGGCAGGATAATGTCTTGATTATTTCCCTTGTTTTTGAAACAGTAAATAGCATATTAAATAGTGACTAATAATGTTTGGTTTCATTAAGCCTTAGTATCTGAGAATCTGTCTCTGGGCTCTCAGCTCTGTTCCTTTAGCCTGACATTTCATCTTTATTCCAGTACAATACTGTTTTAATGCTATGTCTTTATAGTATAAAGATAGTGGAAAAGAAAATGTCTCCCATATTCTTTTTCCCTCTAGGATTGCATTGGCTATTGGTGTGTGTGTGTGTGTGTGTGTGTGTGTGTGTGTGTGTGTGTGTGTATGTGTGTGAGAGAGATTATTGATCCATATAAATATTTTTAGCATTTCATCTGTCTTTTAAAATGCCACAGTTATTTTTATGAGAACTACATTGAACTTGTATTGTGCTTTTGTTATGCTTGCATTTTGATAATATTAACATTTCCAACATATGAACAGTGAATGTATTTCTATTTTCTTGTGTTTTGTTCCTTCTAGCACTCATTTATAACTTTATGTAAGCCTCACACATCTTGTGTTAAGTTGATTCTTGTGTACTTTTATTTAAGGTAAAGTTATGAATGAATTTTTTCCCTAATTACCTTTTGTCTTTTTCATTGTTTGGATATAAAAATGCCATGTATTTCTGTGTATTAAAATTGAAGCCTGTCACATTACTATATACATATATTGTTTCTAGGAGATTTTTTGTAGTTTTTAGTGTGTTATGCTTCATTTTGAACTCAAAGATCTAAACACACTTAATATGTTAAAAATCCATCAGAGTTGTATATTTTGTATATTTGGACAATATAAATTTCTTCAAGCTACTGTTAAATTTGTTGTAACCTGGTGTATCTCTTCTAGCTTCTTTTATTTCTGTCCAGGTAGAGTATTTAAACTTATCTGATAGAACTAGAACTGGCTATTCCTTTAAGAAGTATTTATTACAGTGAGCTGGAAAAAGAAATTTAATAGTATACTCTAGGTGCAAGGAGATTATTTTATTTTAAAAATTAGTGAGAATTAGTTATATAGTTAAACTTTATATAAGAAATATGTGGGCTCTGAAAATCACTAATTCAGAAAGGACTTTAGATTTTCAGAATGCTGATGTACGACGTATTAAGGCTTTGACAGAGAGAGATCACATAATTAGCAATAGTATATGTAAAGGAAATTTGTAATGAGGAACTGGCTCATGTGATTATGGAAGTTTCCCATGCATAAGTTGGAAATCAGGAAAACCATTAATGTTATATTCTAGTTAGAGTATAAAATCTATCCTAGTCCAGGGGCCAGGCGGTGGCGCTGGAGGTAAGGTGCCTTGCCTGCACTTGCCTAGGATGGACCGCGGTTCGATCCCCTGGTTTCCAATATAGTCCCCCAAGCCAGGAACGTCTTCTGAGCGCATAGCCAGGAGTAATCCCTGAACGTCACGGGGTGTGACCCAAAAACAAAACAAAACAAACAAAAAAAAATCTATGCTAGTCCAAAGACAGGAGAAGACAGGTAACTCAGCTTAAATAATAAAATAAAAATAAAAACAGGAGAGAATAAATCCCTTCATCATTTTTTTTTCTGTTCAGTCTCTAAGCAAGTAAAATGGATTATGCTCGCCCACACTGAGGAAGACATTGTACTGTATCTAATTAATCCACTTATTTAGTGCAAATCTCATCTGGAAATAAAATTCCCAAAAGTAATTTTGATCTCACCTTTGGCCTGGTACAGTCTACACAAAATTTATCCATCACAGAGGACTTGCTTATTTAAATAGTGTTATGACATGCCTCCTAATTATTTCTGGAAGATCCTCAAATATGTGTTAACAAGACATGAGATATTCAGAAGGATTGACACTGAGCTATGGTAAGAGGCCAGTGGATTTGTTGATAGGGTGAGGGATACAAAATGAACAGAAAAATAAATCTAATTTCAAATGTAATCTTGAACATTGAAGTCACTGAACCACATGCTTCAAATTTCAGCCATTGATTTGTCTAATGAAGCTGTTTTGCTCATGGCCAGTACTATGCAATAGGTCTCATGAGAAATGGTAGCTGGTACTAATTTATTTAATGGTGGTAAAATATTCTCCCAAGCAGTGTGGGATGCCAGTTAGTGGGAAAACCATAGTGTGGCTGGACAGGTCAGTTGAATATTTTTTGTGTACAAAAACATGCAGAAAGCTAAGTATTAATCTGTGTCCTTAATTTGAATTCATTAGCTATTGATCATAATGTTCAGTTTCACCATGATCTGATAGACTAAGGCAATTATTCACACAGGGGGTTATTCCTACCAAGTGTCCTTTGAGTTTTGTTTTCTTTTGGCTTTGGGACCATAGGGCTTTGGGGATTATTTTGACTAATTTTCTAGTTATTTCTGTGGTTGTGGATTCTTTTAGATGATACTAAGGGAACTATGAGGTGCCAGAGATCAGACATGGACCTCTCTGGACCTTTTGCTATAAAGAGTATAGTACTCAGTCTATTGAGCTATCCCTTTAACCCTCTTAACAGGAGTTCTGTCATGCTCCTTTCCATTAGTCAAGTTTTCCTTTACTTGGACATTGCTGGAATAATGTTAAGGAAAAGTCTCTCCCATATGACTCACTCCACTTTTCCTTTCCTCCAGAGATATGACATCTTCTGTTTACTGATCAGTTAGGTAAAATATTCTGAAATCTTTATCTAGGATGATCCTAATCCTTGCACGTAACATTAATGGACAAAGACTTGAGTAGTGCTTGTCCATTCTAATTGAGGATTGCTGAGTTTTTGTTAAAAAAATATTCTTTCGGGGCCAGCGAGGTGGCGCTAGAGGTAAGGTGTCTGCCTTGCAAGCGCTAGCCAAGGAAGGACCGTGGTTCCATCCCCAGGCGTCCCATATAGTCCCCCCAAGCCAGGGGCAATTTCCGAGCGCTTGGCCAGGAGTAACCCCTGAACATCAAATGGGTGTGGCCCAAAAATAACTAAAAAAAAGCATTCTTTCTTCTCACCCTATAATGCATGTTAGACTCCTCAGGAATTCTATCTGATTCGTTAAAACTAATTGGCGCCATCGTGTAAGAATGCCAAATCGCAAACACTGGTTTGAAAGTATCACTAATAGGGGTCGATAAGATAGCATGGAGGTAAGGCATTTACCTTGTATGCTGAAGGAAGGTGGTTCGAATCCCAGCATCCCATATGGTCCCCTGAGCCTGCCAGGATCGATTTCTGAGCATAGAGCCAGGAATAAACCCTGAGCGCTGCCGGGTGTGACCCAAAAAAAACAATAAATAAATAAACAAATAAATAAAAACCAAAACAATTAAAAAAGAAAATATAACTAATAATATAATAATCAAAATTTGGAAAGACTAAATCCATTTCCTGGTGAAGCTGTAGCATCGTGTTTTTAAATTAATGTTAAAGCAGTGCAAATTGAGTGATACCTATGCCATTTTTTTAAGTCTTTCACTATTGCACCTTCTTAAGAAAACTCATCCCTAGGAAATTTTTATAGAAGAGATTGGCTATGTGTTTTTATTACTTGGACAGCCAGATTTTTCATTGAGGGAAAGAGAGCGCTTTTTTGGAGATAAATTTGCTATGTATATATACAAATAGAATTTGTGATAAGTAGAAAATATAAACAGCATTTACATTTTACAGGGACTAGTACTAAACATTTGATAAGGCTGATGTCTCATAATTAATAACAGGCCTTTTGATTAAGAGCTATTGATTCCTCTCAACCTATTCAGACTGCTATAATCAAGATTTTGATGACTTGGGAATTCCAAGATCAAAACACCACAGTGTCAACTGGAAACCTATTTCCTGATACATAAATGACCATCTTTTCACTATAATTTCATAAGAAAGAACCTCATTTATGAATATTAGTATCATAAATTCCCTCATGACCAAATACCCTGCTCATAATGCCATCATGCTGAAAGGATTTTAACATATGCATGGGTTGAAGTGAGTGCATTCAGTATCCAATAGTGAGATTTCTGATGAGGAAACTGCATCAATAACCCTATTTGAGATAAGATCTCAGATTAAATTAATTTGAGATTAATTTATTAAATCGAGAGATTAAATTAATTTGTAGCATATTATATGACAACTACTAAGCATTTAATTAGACTGCCAATCAGTTACAAAGACTCCATAAGGTAAGACTTGTTGTATAAGACCT
>PVKC010004031.1:0-36825 GCA_004027635.1 Crocidura indochinensis | reverse complement strand
TTTTTTTCCCTCCTGCAGATGCACAGTAAATATTGGGGTCATTCGAAAGGAATTTCCTTTGGCTAAGAGATACAGGGTTTCTCCACCCTTGCCATATATTGTCATGGGATTGACTATAGACTCCTTTCAGGTTCATTTGCTCTCCCCTAGGTGGTTTTGTGTGGGAGATTTCTGCTGTATCCTAGGTGATAGAATCAGACGTCTGTATCTTGAGGTCCTGGCATCTACATGAGCCAAGGGGTTGAACTTCTGCTTATGTTTTTCTGTGTGGTTCTAGTAGTTCTGTTCCCTTAGTGTCGTTTTAATCCATCTTCTGTGATTGGCAGGCCCGGTCTTTGCGCTGGTCCTAAGGAGAAATCTATAAAACTGAACTCTTATTCACTAGGGATAAGAACTCATACTTGTTTACAATACAGGGGTACCTCCTACCTGTAAATATGTCACGTGGACTCAACTTAGACCACAGGTGAGCAGACACCAACCGTCCAGCCTTGAACCCTGGATCACAATCGTAGAAATGACATACTTCATCACAACAACCACAGGAAACAAGTCCCAACGGGAACATCCGTAATAGTGCTTGGACACCAACAAGTGCCAGCCCTATTATGAAATACCCTGACAATGAGGAAAATGGGATCAACTCGACCTATGAGCAAGTTAACCTACCTCACCAGCAAACGACAAGACAAAAGCAGAAGACTTGTTATCCTTTGGTCTATCCATTTGCCAAGACCGTGATTTACAGAAGACTGGTTGACAAAACCATGGCCAGACTATACATATACTGGGACCAATAAAAAAGCCCTAGTCTAGGGCAAAAGCTACGACCAACATAACAACTACGTTCCCCTAGTTCCAGAGGTCTGTCTGAGACTGTCTGTCTGAGACTGTCTGAGAAGGGGATCCCTGGAAACGTAATGAAAGACGCTATCCCAGGCCCCTCCTTAGGACCAGCCTTTATTTTATGTCTTTATTTTAAACACCATGTTTAGAGTTGCTCAGAATACAGTTATTTCTGGCATTCAAAGTTCTCACATTCAAAGTTCACCATGTATGTAACATTCCCTCCACCCTTGTTCCCAGTTTCTCAAGCTCCCTGAAGCCTGTCCTTTGGCAGGAATGAATAATTTACCTAATACAACTAACTGGTATTGCAACTATCAAAAAAAAAAAAACTTTATCAAAATAAAATCGTAAAATATTGCCATACCTCACAACAGGGTCATTATGTCATTGCTTGAAGCTTTACTAAGCTGATTATTAATAGTTGAGCATTCTGTTGTTGTGTTTATGGTATTCTATAGCAATTTCACATCTGAACTGGGAAGTCAGTATTAAAATCATGGAGGTGTCATGCAGTTGTGTGTCAGGGTGGTTCAAGACTTGAAGGATTTGTAGGTCTGGTTTGATGAACTTATGCCAACAATGGTGGTTGATGAACATGGCTGCCAAGACTGTTGGGAGTATGGAGGTGGGGCAGGGGAGAAGAGGGTGGTCCATCCTGACTTTAGAGTCCCTGGAGATGTCAATCACAATCAGGCATACCTGGAGTTTTAACAATTGGGCGTCTTTGCAGAAAGTAGTGGAAAAGCAGTGAATTTGCCTTCAAATGTAGTAAAGAAAATTTTTTAAGATTTAGGTGCACAGTTTTTCCCTTTTGTAATACATACTTTAAAAAGTAAAGGTGCCTTTTTACTGTGTAATGTTATAATATTTTGTCACTAAGTATGCTATTAAAATTTTTCTCTAGGAGAAGAAAAATGTCTGCCATAGAGGCAGACAGGGGATAATGCAGGGTGAAGGGTAGAGGAAAATGGGGATATTGGTGGTGGGAACTGTGCACTGATGAAGGATGTTATACATTGAATGACTAAAACTCAATTATGAACAACTTTGTAACTGTATATCTCATGGTGATTTGGTTAAAGAATTTATTTATAAACAAATAAAAAGAGCTAAAAAATAAATAAAATTTTCTCTTATTTATATTACTTGTATAATGTATATACCCTTCATATCTAGAGTTTAAATTCATAAACTTTTTAAGTGATTCATTTAATATATATACCATAGTTATATTTTATGCTTAAATATATATTGTATGTTAAGAGCTCAAAAAAATGAAACCTATTTAGCTTAGCTGCAAGTACTCTAGTTATAGGACTAGAAGTAGTTGCTTAAAGCACTTGTCTGAAAAGCATAAGGCTGAAAGTTCAAATCCTGACGACATTAATAAGCGCTGAGGCAATCCTAACAATCCTACTATGAGGCACTCCCAGTTCAAACATTCACATGCTTGTTATATATGTGTGCATGTCTGTGCATGTATTTATGTATACACATGTATATGTGTGTATGTTTGGGTATAAAATGTTTGGTGGACCTTCAAAATTATAAGAGTCCAGGGAAGAGCCCCCTTCTGCTCAATGTGGTGTTGAGGCAAGCCTTCCTTTTGCAGATTTCTAACAAGTACATTTGAAATAGAAGCCAAAAGAAAGAACTAAATTAGGGGGTGGGGAACTAAATACAAATGGACCAAAATGATTAGATAACACAAAATCTGTTAACTTACACAATACTGTTATGAAATGGAAACTTTTACACTAAAATAGAATAGCTCAAAGCTAGATGACTTAGGTTATCTTAGATTAACTTAGAACCAAATAAGAGGAAATAAACTCTCTGAAGCTTTCAGACCTTTTAAGACAACTGTGGACTTTTCCAGAGTATGGCCTGTGGAAGGAAAACAGTGGAATCAACATTATCTGACTTAATGAGGCACAGACACTGCCAGCTGACATTTTGGAAATCTGTATAGGAAAACTTGGAAGCCGTTTTATTTTGCAAATATCATTCAAGGGTTTCTTTAAAATGGAATCTTTAGTCTTTTAAAAGTATTTACATTCGAAAACAAAATGTAAAACAAACATATCCTCCCCTTTAAGAACTACCAGGTACAATCGAAATTCCCTTCCCCTTTTGTAAAATGTATTCTATGAGTTTATAAGGAGCTATGTCAGAATCAGAGATTAAAAACAATGCTAAAACCAGCAAACAAATAAATCTGAAATTTTGTGTTGAATTACATGCTGAAACTTATTCTTCTTTTCCCTCCATAATATTAAAACTTTGTCAGCTGAGTTCAACCCACGTTTTCCAGTAATATTCAAGAAGCAGTTTTAAGATTGAACTGTAAGATAAAAGCCATCTGCATTTTCTCGCAATGTGTAATGAGAGTTTAGGGGCACTCTTTCCTTTCAGAGGCAGAGAGAAGTAAACCACAAAGTAATGGGTGAGACCCAGCAGTGCAGAGGGAGACACAATATATTGCTAACTTTTTAAATAAGTATATGGTGATTTTAGTTCTAATTGACATGACTTTTATAACACCAGTGATTCAGAACATTTTCCAAATTTTCCATTTAACCTACAGCCACAGTTCTTACTAGAGAGCTCTTAATGAACACCATTTACTACAAAAAAATATGTATACAGCAAATATCATGCTCATTGTAGTGAAGACATTTTATCACTTCAAGCACTGTTAGCAGTTGATTAGGGCCCTGACAATTACTTTGGATAATCTTACCTTGACAAACATATGCTCCAATATTTACCAAAGACTGTTTCTCATTTTTATGATCATTTCAAATTAACAGCATTTTCTGTGTTATGTCTAATTTTGTAGGTGGGAAATCCATACCAAAGCATAATTATGAACAAAGGTATAAACCTAGAGGTAGATTCTGATCACTGCCAAAGCACAGAGAGAGGAAGTAACCAGTGGTGGGAGCCTGGAATGTTTGAAGAAGTGTACAGAGAGATATCCGGTTGATGAGGAAAGTAGGTAAATGGCCATGATGAGAAATAGATACGTAAAACCTCAGAGGTCTGAGGGTGTGCAGCAAAGTCAAATAATAGTACATTCTTTGGAAGAGTCAGACACATGTGTCAATAATCAGGGAAAGGATTGTGTGACATTAATAATTGAAGGTGAGTGCAGAAGACACACAGGAACAGATTATTAAAGGTCTAGAGAAAGAAATTGGAAATATTTGGGGAACACTATCATCAAAGCTCATGTTTGGGTGGGGTGAGAGAGACTACTTAGAACCTTAAGAATTAATTTTACATCTGGTTAATAAAACCTCCTTGTAAAATTTAAGGTTTATGCTGAATACTATTTTCTAATAAATTGTGTCAGGATGAAATCTGATGAACAGCTAAGGGATTCTATGGTTGGCATCATGTCCCTAAAACCGAAGTCTGACTTCTTAAAGGAAGAGAGTTAGACATACCAAACTCTTAAGAATAATTGTACAACTAGAGAATATATAGGACACGGAAACATGGATGCGAAAATTCATTATCAAGATCCCAAGATTAGGAAGAAAGAGCTTTAGCCCAGTACCTAGTTTTAATATAAGACCCAACTTACCTGAAGCAGAATTTCCAAAACAGTGAGGGTGTGTGTGAGAATTTAAGTGATAGAGGCCCAGTCTTAAGTGTGTCCATTCAAACATCTTAAAGTTAACTAAATTAACAGGACACAAAAAGTCTGAGTATATAGGCCCTAGAGTATACAAGTTCTTACACATCCCTGTTCTGTTACACTCAGAACAGAATACAGATGCTTTTTATACAGTTCAATAGCAATTTTCCAGTGTTGACATTTGAGCGAAAAAATCAAAACTCATTAGCAACTTTTGTTTTTAAGTTAATTGCTTGTCTTCACTACATACTTGAAACGTTCAGCTATTAAAACAAACAAAAATGTTGCCCCAAAATTACAGAATCATCTTAGGAATTATTTAAAGGATGACAAAGTTACCTCTACATTTTTTCTTTTGGGGGGGATCAAAATGTGTTGGTGTTCTTTGTGCAAATTTTCACTTCCTTTCTTCTAATGGCTTATATAGGGCTTGTATTATTTTCCGTAAGATGCTGTCTTGGTGGACCACATTAAAAAAGTGTATTTCCTAAAATTTAAATACTTAACAATAATAGGACAAGGAAAAAAAAACAGCTGCTTAAATGGTAAGATTTGCTTTCATTGGCTTGCAACTAAAATCTAAATAACACAGTACAGTTTCTGTTAACAATCTTGTGAAGCTCATTTAATGATCAGAAAGTTAAGGGGGCCGGGCGGTGGCACTGGAGGTAAGGTGCCTGCGCTAACCTAGGATGGGCCTCGGTTCGATGCCCCGGTTCCCCATATGGTCTCCCGTGCCTGCCAGGAGCGACTTCTGAGCGAATAGCCAGGAGTAACCCCTGAGCGTCACCGGGTGTGGCCCCCCCAAAAAAAAAAAACCACAGAAAGTTAAAGTTAAGAGAATGACAAACAAACAAAAAACTTGGAGGTACTGTTACCCCAAGTTGCTTCAAATTAATGTGATGGGGGGGGGAGTAGATAACACAGATTAGATTTGGAATAAAAAACTCTGCAAGCATTCATGTTCTCAGGCACAAATGCAGATTAAGAGAAGTATTAGAACAATGCATATGCCCACTAAATCATTACCAACCCCAAAGCAAGGACATTCTCCATCTTGAGTGCCAATTGTCCACATCTTAACCTGAAATGAGTTATTACAGTCTTTGCCACTGGAGAAGCCTGTGTGCTCCCTTGAACAAGCTTTCGCAACCAGTTTTCATATTTTTCTAAAGTATAAAAGAAATAGATGCAACAAGATAGAATTTATCAATCAAGGTAAAATCTGAATTTAGTCATGGCAATATCATCAGATGGATGAAGTAAAGTACAATGATACAAGCAGTAGCAAAAATGAAGACACAGTAAGTGAAAGAAGTTGAAGGCTGCTTGCTCAGATTTTCTTGTCCTTAAGACTTAATATCTCTATATAGAAAGAAGCATCCTTAAGAGTCATAGCAGATTTATCACAAGCAACTCTCTAGATTAGAAAGTAGTGGTAGGATATAGTGAAAAAACTCAGCGAAATGAATGCCTCACCAAGAATATGTCACCCAGTCAGATTTTAATTCAGATAGTAAGGAAGAATACACTTTTTCATGGGTAAAAAAAATCTCAGGAACTTAAAAAACTCAAATCCAACCATAAAATAACAACTAAATGGTCTATTTTAAGGCAGATAGATGTCACAAACATACCAATATTTTAAAAAAGATGATACAAAACCAAATGACAATAATCTGTCTCATCAACAATGGACAAAATGCAGCAACAGTTAAGAGACTCTGAGTAGCAAAATGGATCCGAAAATTGAATACAACATTTAGCAAGGCAGCAAGGCATCCAAATAGTCGCTTAAAAGATATACTAGTTTTGAAGGAAGAAATGGAAGAGAATGGCTTAGTAGACATATATAGGGCTTTTCATTTCCAGAAAGCTGGCTATACATTATACTCGAATTCACACGGGACATTCTTCAAGATAGGCCATACACTGGGCCCCAAACATACTTTCTTTTTTTTCTTTTTTTCTTTATTTAAACATCTTGATTTCAAATATGATTGTGATTAGGTTTCAGTCATGTACACCCGCCTTCAACAGTGCAACATTCTCACCACCAATGTCCCAAATCTTCCTCCATACCACCCCACTCCCATCTGTACTCTAGACAGGCTTTCCAGTTCCCTCATTCATTCACATGACTATGGCAGTTCTCAGTGTAGTTATTTCATTAACTGCACTCACCATTCTTTGTGGTGAGCTTCATGGAGTGAACTGGAAGTTCAGTCCTCCTCTCATTGTCTCTGAGGATTGTTGCAAAAATGACTTTTATTTTTCTTAAAACCCATAGATGAGTGAGACTGCTCTGTGTCTCTCTTTCTCTCTCTCCCTCTGACTTATTTCACTCAGCATGATAGACTCCATGTACATCCATGTATGGGAAAATTTCATGACTTCATCTCTTCTGATGGCTGCATAATATTCCATTGTGTATATGTGCCACAGTTTCTTTAGCCATTCGTCTGTTGAAGGGCATCTTGATTGTTTCCAGAGCCTGGCTATTGTAAATAATGCTGAAATAAATATAGATGTGAGGAAGGGGCTTTTGTATTGTATTCTTGTGTTCCTAGGGTATATTCCAAGGAGTGGAATAACTGGGTCAAATGGGAGCTCAATTTCCAGGTTTTGGAGGAATCTCCATATTGATTTCCATTGAGGTTGGACTAGATGGCATTCCCACCAGCAGTGGATAAGAGGTCCTTTACCTCCACATCCCTGCCAGCACTGCTTGTTCACATTCTTTGTGATGTGTGCCAATCTCTGTGGTGTGAGATGGTATCTCATTGTTGTCTTGATTTGCATCTCCCTGATAATTAGTGATGAAGAGCATTTTTTCATGTGCCTTTTGGCCACTTGTATTTCTTTTTTATCAAAGTGTCTGTTAATTTCTTCTCCCCAGTTTTTGATGGTATTACATGTTTTTTCTTGTAAAGTTCTGTTAGTGCCCTGTATATTTTGGATATTAGCCCCTTATCTGATGGGTATTGGATGAATAGTTTCTCCCACATGGCGGGTGGCTCTTGTATCCTGGACACTATTTCTTTTGAGGTGCAGAAGCTTCTCAGCTTAGTGTATTCCCATCTGTTTATCTCTGCTTCCACTTGTTTGGAAAGTGCAGTTTCCTCCCAAAAGATGCCTTTAGTCTCAATGTCATGGAGTGTTTTACCTACATGTTGTTCTATACATCTTATGGTATCAGGTCTTATATCAAGGTCTTTAATCCATTTGGATTTTACCTTCGTACATGATGTTAACTGGGGGTTATGTTCGCTTTTTTCCAAGTGGATAACCAGTTTTGCCAGCACCACATGTTGAAGAGATTTTCCCTGCTCCACTAAGGATTTCTTGCTCCTTTGTAAAAGATTAGGTGATTGTATGTCTGAGGAGCATTGTCTGAGAACTCAAGCCTATTCCACTGATCTGAGGGTCTGTCTTTATTCCAATACCATGCTATTGTGATAACTGTTGCTTTGTAGTACAGTTTAAAGTTGGGGAGAGTAATGCCTCCCATACTCCTTTTCCCTAGGAGTGCTTTGGCTATTCGAGGGTGTTTATTGTTCCAGATGAACTTCATAAGTGTTTGATCCACTTCTTTGAAGAATGTTAAGGGTATATTTAGAGAGGTCGCATTAAATCTGTACAATGCTTTGGGGAGTGTTGTCATTTTAATGATGTTAATTATGCCAATCCATGAGCAGGGTATGTGTTTCCATTATCGTGTGTCCTCTCTTATTTCTTGGAGCAGGGCTTTATAGTTTTCTTTGTATAGGTCCTTCAGGTCTTTGATCAAGTTGACTCCACGATATTTGAGTTTGAGCCTACCAAGAGCAATTTCTGAGCACAGAGCCAGGAGGAACCCCTGAGCACCACTGAATCTGGCCCAAAACAACAACAACAATAACAACAACAAAGATTCCTGGAAACAAATAAGAATGATGGCACAAATCAGAGCTTGTGGAATACAGCAAAAATGATAGTAAGAGAAAAATTATAGCTTTGTAAGCATTCATCAGTAAGGAAGAAAAATCCTACATAATGCATTCAATTGCACAGCTTCCGTAATTGTAAATTGATCAGCAAAAGGAGCCAAAAATAGGCATGTAGAAGGAAATAATAAAACTGGAGCAGAAATTAACAAACTGGATACCCAGAAAATAGTCAAAAAGATCAATGAAAGCAAAAGTTGGGTTTTTGAAAAAAAAAATAAACAGAAGATCAATAAAATATGAGCAAGACTCACAAAGAAATGGATAGAAAGAAACCTAACAAACAGAATCAGAAATAAAAAGGGGGATATTACTAGAAATACTAAGAAATACAAACAGTAATCAGTGATTACTTTGAGAATCTTGGCAGCACAAAACATGAGAATTTAGAAGAAATTAATACATTTTGGACTCCTACAACCTCCCAAGGCCGAATCACGATGATCTTGAATACCTGAATGGACCTATCATGGTCCAGGAAATTGAAATTGTAATAAAAAGGCTTCATTTAAAAAAAATCACAGGTCCAGATGGATTCACTAGTGAATTCTTTCAAACTTTTAAAGTCCTTTTTAGGCTCTTCCTGGAAGGTGATTAAACAGAAATACTCCCAAATAGTTCCTATGAAAGTAATATCGGATTACTGTACTGGTCCCACCCTAATCAATATTCATACTCCACCATAGGGTGTGGTCTGGTGATGGGATTATTGGATTATTCCCTACTTGGTATTACTCTCCCACCCTAGGGTGTGGTTTGGTTCTTGTCAATAAAAGCAGGGGTCTGAGGAAGGCAGATGCTCATTCTTTGGTCTTTCTTGACTAAACTAACTTTCTTCTTAGAAGCAGAAGCTTATGTGGTGGGAGTCCCTGCTTGGTGTGCATTATTTCCTAAATCAACATTTGCTTCCAGACCCGAATCTCACCAGATCCTCCTTTTGAAGTCTGGGGCTCTGCTTATAGAAACACCACTTTGATACTAAAAACAGAGACACCACAAAACAACAACAACAACAGGCCAATATCCTTGGTGAGTACAGCTGCAAAGATGCTCAACAATGTACTAGCAAATAGAATCCAACAACGCATCAAGAAGATTATATACTTTAACCAAATAGGATTTATCCCAGGGTTGAAAGGATTGTTTAACATATGTAAGTCAAGCAATATAATATACCACATCAATAAAGCTCTCAATAAGATGGAAATTGAGGGGCCCTGGAGATAGCATGGAGGTAAGGCATTTGCCTTTCATGCAAAAGATCATCGGTTCAAATCGCAGTGCCTCATATGGTTCCCCGTGCCTGCCAGGAGCAATTTCTGAGCATGGAGCCAGAAGTAACCCCTGAGCACTGTCGGGTGTGACCCCCCAAAAAAAGATGGAAATTGAAGAAATTTTCCTCAATATAGCAAAGCCATTTACCACAATTCCATGGCAACTATTATACTCAATACAGAATCACTAAAAGCCTTTACTTTAAAATCTAGAACAAAACAAGATTTCCCCTCTCACCACTTTGAATCAATATACCACTTAAAGTACTTGCAATAGCAAATAGGGAAGAAAAGATCTCCAGGGCATTGATATAGAAAATGAAGTAGTGAAGTTCTCGCTTCGCAGATGGCATGATACTTTATCTAGAAAATTCTAAACAGCTGGGCGCCTTTGGATCGCCCGCCGCCGCCCCTCCCAGCCCTCCATCACTGGGACCCCAGGCCTGAGAGGAGAGAGAACCAGATGAAAGAAAATTCTAAACACTCTCCAAAACACTTCCTCAAACAATAATCTTGAATAGTAAAATGGTAGGCTACAATATTGATAAACAAAAATCCATGGCTTTTCTATACACAAATAATGAAAGAGAAGAAAGAGATATTGAAAGAACAATTTCTCTCACAATTGTAGCTCAGAAAAATCAAGTACTGTGGAGTTGGTTAAACTAAAGAGGTGAAAGACCAATACAAAAAGAACTATAAAATACTGTTTCAAGAAACAAAAGAGAATTCAATGACATGGAAACATATGCCCTGCTCATGGATAGGGAGGATCAACATCATTAAAATGGCAATCTTTCCAAAAGCATTGTAGATATTTAATGCAATCACTATAAGAACATCCATGACCTTTTCCAAAGAAGTGCATCAAACACTCCTAAAAATTATATGTAACAATAAATGTGCACAATAGCTAAAGCAATCCCCAGGGAGGAGGGAAGATGGGAGAATCACGTTCTCCAACCTTTAATGGTACAATAAAGCAGTAGTCATGAGAACAGCATGGTATAGGAATAAAGACAGATGCTTTATTCACAACAGACAAATAAAAATGGATTAAAGACCTTGATATCAGACCTGAATCCATAAGTTACATAGAGGAAAATGTAGGCAGAACACACCATGACATTGAAGCTAAAGGCATTCTTGAGGAAGAAACGCCACTGGCCAAGAAAGTGAAAGCAAAGATAAATGAATAGGACTGCATTAAAGTGAAAACCGTGTGCACCTCAAAGAAAACAGTGACTAGGATACAAAGACTACCCACAGAATGAGAAAAACTCTTCTCAATACCCATCTGATAAGGGATTAATATTTAAGATGTATAAGGTAGTGGTACAACTCAGAAAGAAAGAAAAAATCAAATTCCATCCAAGAATGGAAAAAGAAATGAGCAGACAGTTTTTTCAAAGAAGAAATACAGATAGCCAAAAGGCACATTAAAAATGCTCCACATCGGGAGCCGGGCGGTGGCACTGGAGGTAAGATGCCTGCTGCCTTGCCTGCGCTAGTCTAGGACGGACCACGGTTCGATCCCCCGGTTCCCATATGGTACCCCGTGCCTGCCAGGAGCGACTTCTGAGTGCATAGCCAGGAGTAACCCCTGAGCGTCACTGGGTGTGGCCCAAAAACCAAAAAACGAAAAAATTGCTCCACATCATGGGGTCAGAGCAGTGGCGCTAGAGATAAGGCATCTGCCTTGCAAGCACTAGCCTTGGACGGACTGATCAAGGTTCGATTCCCTGGTGTCCCATGCGGCGCCCCCCCCAAGCCAGGAGTGATTTCTGAGCACATAGCCAGGAGTAACCCCTGAGCATCAATGGCCCCAAAACAAACAAAAATGCTCCACATCACTAAGCAGATCTAATCACATCAATAATCAGATCTGCTAATCAGATAGATACAAATAAGACATTGAGATAACATCTCACACCACAGAAACTACCACACATCACAATGAGCAGTGTTGACACAGAGGCAGGAGAAATGACTCTTTCACTGCTGGTGGGAATGCCAAGTCATCCAGCCTTTTTTGGAAAACAATATGAATATTCTTCAAAAAACTGAAAATTGAGTTCCCATATAATCCAGCAATACCACTTCTAGGGATATACCGCAGGAATACAAAAACACAATATTAGAATGCCATATGCACTCCTATTTGTTCATGTCAGGCCTATTTACAATGTCCAGAATCTGGCCAGAGAACAGATGAATGGCTAAAGAAACTGTGGTACATCTACAAAATGGAGCACTACGCAGCTTTTAGGAAAAATTAATTTATAAAATTTGCTTATACATGGACAGATATGGAGAGTATGATGAGTGAAAGGAGTCAGAGGGAGAGGGATAGACATAGAATAATCTTACTCGGGGCCCGGGAGATAGCATGGAGGTAAGGCATTTGCCTTTCATGCAAAAGGTCATCGGTTCGAATCACGGTGCCCCATATGGTCCCCCGTGCCTGCCAGGAGCAATTTCTGAGCATGGAGCCAGGAGTAACCCCTGAGCACTGCCGGGTGTGACCCCCCTCCCAAAAAGGAAAGAATAATCTTATTTATTGTATATAAAAATTCTTTTTAAAAATGTGGTAATAATATCCAGAAACAATAAAGGGCCAAAAATTGTACATGATAAGAATCTTTTTAATTAATATCTTTATTTAAATACCTTGATTACAAACATGATTGTGGTTGGGTTACAGTCATTTAAAGAACATCCTCCTTCACCAGTGCAACATTTCCATCACCAATGCCCCAAATCTCCCACCTCTCCACCCTACCCCACCTGTACTCTAGATAGGCTTTTTATTTCCCTCATTCATTCACATTGTCACGATAGTTCTCAATGTAGTTATTTTTCTAACTGCACTCGCCACTCTTTGTGATGAGCTTCATGTAGTGAGCTGGAACTTCTAACTGTCCTCTCTTTTGTCTCAGAAATTATTGCAAGAATGTATTTTATTTTTCTTAAAACCCATAGATGAGTGAGACTATTCTGTATCCATCTCTCTCTGACTTATTTTACTCAGCATAATAGTTAACAACTAAGATGCCCTTCAACAGATGAATGACTAAAGAAATTGTGGTATATATACACAATGCAGTTAGGGGCAAAGTAGGGACTACTATGACATTGGTAATTCGAACTGATCACTCAAGACAATATCTGAGTGTTGGATGGAGATAAAGTGATATATATGCATGATATCCTTTCATTAACAATAGTGCAAACCACAGTGTCTAAAAATAGAAACGGAAGAGAGAAGAGCAAAATTCCTGTTCCAGAGGCACGCAGGGAAGAGGATGGGAAAGAAACTGGAAACATTGGTGGTGGGAAATGTTCATGGGTGAATGGTAATATACACTATAAGACTGAAACTCAATTATGAACAACTTTGTTTTTTGTTTTGTTTTTGTTTTTTTTTTTCTGGGAGGGTCACACTCAGCAGCACTCAGGGGTTACTCCTGGCTCTATGCTCAGAAATTGCCCCTAGCAGGCACAGGGGACCATATGGGATGCTGGGATTTGAACCACTGTCCTTCTGCATGAAAGGCAAACACCTTACCTCCATGCTATCTGGCTGGCCCCTGAACAACTTTGTAATCACTGTAAATTAAAAAAAAAACTTTCTTGAACAAAGATGATTTAATATCCCCATTAAAGTTTCCATAAAAATAAATGCATTCTGAGAGAAATGTGTTTCATAGATAAAACTTCTCTAACAGTGCAATGACCATTTATTAACTGGGGATAGACCCCCAAGTGACAGACTCTATTGGTTTCTCTACCATCTTAATATAGACCTAAAAGGAGTAAGATCTCCCAATAGCATATGTTCTAGAACCTTTGTCTATAAGTGAAAATAATTCTGCATAATGGAACTTCAGTTGAACTCCTGCTCCTGCCATCCCTATCAAATCTGGAACACCCATAACTCTCCTACACAGCTGTGAAATATGGACTGGAGCAATAGCACAGCAGATAGGGCATTTGCCTTACATGCACCCGGCTGACCCAGGTTTGATCCTGAGCATTTCATATAATCCCTTGAATCTTCCAGTAGTGACTTTTGAGTGCAGAGCCAGAAGTGATCCCTGAGCACTACTGGGTGTGGCCCCAAAACAAGCAAACAAACAAACAAACAAAAACACTCCAGCTTCACAACAGAGCAACCAAAAAATAATAGATTTACTGAGAATTCACACTACATAAGAAAACACAGCTGTGAGAAAAAAGTGAAATGATGCATATTAGGCTTTTTCCTTTTGAACTTTAAGTTATTTATTTTGGTTCTTTTACCTATATAGCAATTCAGATTAAACTTGGTGTCATAAAAAAAATCCAAGAGTTATCAAGATCATCAATTTCCATATTACATATTTTTAATTTATATCAATTTATTTATATGTATCTATGCATTTTCTTATGCATTTTATGGTTAAACAAATTGCAAGCATAATATAAAAGATAATGAATACAGAAGGGCCTATAATCTAATATTATTATATATTAACTTTTAATAAATTTTCCCTGCCACTCTTTGACCCATATCAGGTTTTTTACATTGAGCCCCAACACACAGAAAATGCTCAGAAATGTTGAAGAAGAAGAAGAAGAAAAAGAAGAAGAAGAAGAAGAGCAAGAAGAAGAAGAAGAGCAAGAACAAGAACAAGAACAAGAAGAGAAGAAGAAGAAGAAGATGATGATGATGATGATGATGATGATGATGATGATGATGATGATGAAGAGCCAGCAAAGATGCTACTTGATGTGTCCAGGAGCCACCCCAATCTTCTTGTTACTATCAAAGTCAACTACACTCTGGGTAAAAGGTGTAAAAAAAGCCTGTGATCATCGTGGGTCCCTGGAAGATGTCTACTGTAGGTTGAAGGGTTGGGAAGGGATTTGATTTTTGCTTCCAGAGTGGGGAAGTGGAGCCATCTGGCAGCAAAATCTCTTGAGGCCAACTAGCAGCTGATTCACACAAATGGTATTTGGATCGAGGTGGAGGGAATGGAAGAGCCGCCTGCCCTTGCTTTCCGGAAGCTGGCTCCTTGCTCATCATCACAGCTGCCATCTTTCATCACCCAGGCCTCCCCCAGATGTGGCAGGCAACTAGCTCACACACTCCCTTCCCACACCAGGAACATGTTGAGACTTACCTTACCTGTAAACAGCTCTTTTGGGTGCTATGTAAGAAGCAGAGAGGGGCAGAAGAAGAAATTAATATATGGCATGGGAATTAATACCTCTTTTTAATGCAGCTGGGAAAAAAGAATTACATGACATTTAGGTCATTTGAATATTGGGGAAGGAGAAAATGCTCACGTTTAGAGGAGACTAGGATACATGTTCACAGAGAAAACCCAGTCAATAATGCAGCAGTCAATAATGCAGCAGTCAATAATGCAGCAAGTAAAGCCTTCACTTGTATAAATATTCTCAGTGAGTCATAGTTGGGATAGTATTGGCACCAATATCAGTCACTGATGTATAGCTGAACATGCTTTCATAGTCATGTTCAAAGTCAAAGAATAAGCACAAAGTAGTAGGGTATAGGTGGGATTATATTGCATTATTTGTGCTACATTTTTAAATGAAAATTTTGTTTTCCTGTTCATGCCCATTTGTTTTTACACCAGTGAAATACCACTAGGAAGTTGTTCTGCATACTGGAAATGGTTCATGGAAAAACAGGAGAACTAAAATTCCCATTTCACTTTGAAAAGCTTCCCAGAGGGATGTTAGCACTTATTTCCAATAGCACTCTTACTGAACTCCAGTAACCATAGTCACACTAGGTACATGGATAATAAAGTGCATGCCATTATTTTTGTTTGGGGCCACACCCACTGTACTCAGGATTTACTCTTGGCTCTGCCCTCAGAGATCATTTTTAGTGGGCTTGGAGACCATATGTACTCTTGCTCATTCAAGGTATGCAAAGCAAGTGCCCTTCCCATTATTGTATCTCTCTAGTCCCAATAAGTGCTATTTTTATAGAAATTCCAGTTCCTATTTTAAGCATTACAGCATTGTCTAATTTTGTAGATAGCAAATATAAAACTTAGCAAACTTAAAATCACAGAATTAGTAAGAACTAGAATTCAGACTTGTTCTTGTTCTGTGATTGTTATGTGACCTTGATAGAAGGTCATATTTTACATTCTCATTCTACATTTTTCTATGACAGTATCTGGCATATGCTCAGTCAATGCTTATTCTAGGCTGTTAAGTAGATGACTGCTGTGCCTAACACCTTGTATGTATTCCAATGCAAGCCAATTCAAGAGAAGCCCTTATTATCTGTAATTGTCAGTCAAAAGAAAGTAGGAAACATTAGTTACATAAAGATATGGAATGAACTTTTGGGTTTTGGGTTTTGGGTCACTCCCAGCTGTACCCATGGCTTATTTCCAGTCTGTGTTTAGGGATTATTCCTGGCTATGCTCAAGGAACCATAGGGGTGTCAAGGACTGACAAATGCCCTACCTGCTGTAATATCTATCCAGTCCTGAAGTGAACCCTTTTTGTTCATTATTGAGAGCAATAACAAAGCTTGTTTTAAACTCATACCTATTTGGTTGTCAAAGATTTCTTCATAACTTGGAGTTTTGGTTTGGTTTGGTTTTCTGTTTAGGGGCCAAACTCCACTTTGCTCAGAGATTGCTCTTGTTCAGGAATAACTTTTAGCAAGCTAGGATGGTGGGGAGTGGTCCAGGGTAAGAAGTGTAGGGGATGGGTTGGAGAGATAGTACAGGGGTAGGGTGTTTGCTTTGCATGAGGCTGACTAGGGAGGGACCTGGTTCGATTCCCGGCATCCACTATGGTTTCTCAGCCTTCCACAGGCGATTTCTGCGTGCAGAGCCAGGATTAATCCCTGAGCACCGCTGAGTGTGACCCCAAAACCAATAAATCAATGGTAAAGTTAAAAAAAAAAAAGAAGTGTGTGTGTGTGGGGGGGGGGACAAATGCTATACCTGCTATAGTATCTCTCTGACTATGCTTTCTACACCATTTTTTTGTTTGTTTTTTTTTGTTTTTGAGCCACACTTGGTGACGCTCAGGGGTTACTCCTGGCTATTTGCTCAGAGGTCGCTCCTGGCAGGCACGGGGGACCATATGGGGAACCGGGGGATCGAACCGCGGTCTGTCCTAGGTTAGCGCAGGCACTTTATCTCCAGCGCCACCGCCCGGCCCCTTTCTACACCTTCTTAACAGTACTACAATCAAGAAAATCAACTCAATAATTGAGTTTAATGGGGATAATTTGCACAAGTATTGATAGAACAGATAGTGCCTGAACACAAGTGGATGGGACTTAAGTATCAGCCATCTAGGTAGATTCATTCAGTGACACTTTCTCATCCCAGATGTCAACATATGTATCAGAAAGTTTTATCTCTTACAATCCTAATTCTCTGAGAAAGCAAAATATTGTTATCTCCAAATATCAGAAGAGATAACTGGTTTAAAGGAACAAAACCATGTTTCCAAGATAATAGAGCTATTGTGTGGCATAGCTGGGCTACATCCAGTTCCCCCTGAGTTCTCAAACTGTTACCTAACATTCTGTTTCCAAAGACTCTTAGAATAAAAGTTACCATTCAGAATTCTTCCAGGTTGAGATGTGTAGTGACCTAGAGATTGCACTTTGGATACAAATCAAACCTAAACTGAAGGAGACAAAACAAGGACCAAGAACAATGATTCATTGCCTACCTTGTGAAAGATAATGGTGATTCTAGGTCAAAGACTAATGAACGGATGTCTGCATAGTAATTAGCAATACTGGGCTCTGGGCTGACAGTTTTGGCACAGCAGCTGTAGATTGTCATAGAAACCAGACTCCCTTCTGGATCCCCCAGAGGATCCATTGGACTGATCCAAGGAGTAGCCAGTTGCAGCTGTGGACTCCCCTAACACCTCAAGCTGTGATCCTCTCCCTAGAGCACCTCCTCAGAGAGAAGCAACTTAGAGAGGAAGGTTACAGCAAGATGGAACAGTGGGCCCATTAGTGAAAATATTTGTCAGCCTTCATTTAATCTAGTTGTTTTTGAACTTCTACTGGCAACTCATGCATGTCCCCAGAGCAGTTTCTAAAAATCTGCTAAAGGAAATATAAGTAGAATTAAATTTATTCAGTACCTTCTAATTGGGAAGATTTATCTTTTGCAGTCAAAAATGACATATTATAGAACCAAAGAAGATGATCCAATAACATTTTGTCTTATCTTCACAAATCTGAAGAGTCCTCTTAAATTATTTCAAAATTTTACTCAGAAATATTCATCCAACTGGCATTCTAATTAGGACAGCATTTATATCTAAAATCAATATTATATTTGACCATGAATAATAAATATACCTTCTTTTTTATTGGAAAGATTAGGGTAGATCATTTGAGGAAAGAAGAAAACTTATTGGCAGTATTTAATTTAATTTGCAAGATAACTCATGAAACATTTAGTATTCTCTCCATCATATGTCATAAAACAAGTATAAAATTTAGATAACGAGCCTGTAGTTTATAATGTGGAGGTAATCCACAAGCAACAGTTGTCTTCCTTCATTATCATCATTTTTTCTTATAAAACCGATTTACACAATTTTACTTCATAATCATATATGTTTAGAATTACTTTGCAATATATTAAATAATGAAAAATAAGAAAAGTTAAACAAATTATAAATGGATTAATTAAATTTGGATCACAATATTCTTTATCTGTCTTTCCCCAAATTCCTTTTGCCTTACCTCAGAACACATCATGCTACCATAGTATCACTGTGAAAACAACAATGACAAAAAGCTAGACCCCGTATTTTTTATAAAGTTGTGCCATGAGGTAAGATAGTATTTAATATAGCTTCCTATACATAGTCCATTACACTGTAATAAAGGGGGTATGCCTAGATCAACCTTGACCCCAGAGCTTAGAGAGAAGAAATCGATCTTTAAGGTTGAATGAAACACCAATGACCAAGAAGTGGAAGCAAAGATAATCAAATGGAACTACATTAAACTAAGAAACTTCTGAACCTTAAAGGAAATGGAAACTAGGATACATAGATTGTACACTGAATGGGAAAAACTATTCACATAGTACCTATCTGATAAGAAGTCAGTCTGCAAAATAGATAAGACACTGAATTTAAGAAGAAAAACAACATCTTACCACATCCAAAAATGGGAAGAAAAGATAAATAGGAAACACCCCCAAAGAAGAAATACAGATGGCTAAAAGGCAAATAAAAAAGTGGCCCACATATTAATCATCACGGATTGCAAATCAAAACAACAAGGAGTTATCATCTTACACCATATAAAGAATAAGAACTACCAGTGCTGGAGTGGATGTGGGGAAAATGGGAAACTCATTCACTGATGGTGGGAATGTTGACTCATTCAGACCTCTTGAAAAACAATATGGACTTCTCTTTTTATTTTTTCCCCTTTTTTCTTTATGGACTTCTCTTAAACTCTAGAAATTGAGCTTCCATTAACTCATCAATACCACTGCTAGGAATATAACTTAGGGGCCCCAAAACACATGTAGAAAAACCTTCTGCATTCCTATCTTAAATAAAACACTATTCACAATAGTCAGCATCTGGAAACAGTCCGAGTGCCTGAGGACAGTTGAGTAGACAAAGAAAATGTGGTACATCTGCATAATAGAATACTATGCAGCTGTTAGGAAAAATGAAGTCATGAAATTTGCTTATATATAAATGGAGATAGTATTCCAGTGAGTGAAATGAGGGAGAGGGATAAACAGAATAATCATACACATTTGTGGGATATAAAAATATACACTATGATAATAATTCAAGTGACAATAGAAAGGAGGGCCAGGAGAACCAGTCATGATCAAAAGCTTACCTAAAATAGCGGGAAGTGCAGTTAAGGCAGAAAAGGAACTGCTATTCCATATATATATTACATCTTACTGAGAAAGTGGGATAACTTGAAATATAAAAGGGTCTTTTCTACATATATATTCTGTCTAGTGCCAAGCAAATACACACTAGACATTTGCTATAACACTGAGTAGAAGATAGATATGGTATAGGGATTTTCAATGTGCAGTCACATTTTTGTGTCTGTTCTTCATGTGCATATAGCATTTGTCTCTGATCATGTTTAGTTGCTTCTGGACATATGTGCTTTCACATTGAGGGATAAATGCAGAAGGAATATTAAATGTGACCTCATGTTCCATGTGGAAGCAAAGGGATGCTTTCTGGTGACTTTTGTCATAGTAAACTATTCAAATAGAAAGCATTTTAAGTAAATCTTGGGAGATCCTGTAATGTATCTGTCCACATCAGTCATTGGTGGTTTCATTGGTATGCCTACTATGGTTGTGTGTAGCATTTCTTCTAATTGACTCCTTTAAAAAAAAGACATTTCTTCATAATCACCATGCTCATATGGCAGATAAAATAAAAATGTATAATGTTGATGGCACTAGACATACAGTATGTTGTTATTAATAGTGGGACATTCTTCAGCTGGTATGGTGAGGGCTCTGGGAAGGACAGCTAGCCATAGGCGCCCTGGGCTGACCACTTAGTCCAGGGGACTGAGATCCCCTCACACCAGAGTGGTCTTCAGGGCCACACCTGGTTAATCGGGCCCTGGGGGGAGGGTAGGGGAGAGAAATTCCTCCCCTATGCATACTGGACCCCATTCAGGAGTTCTTTTCTTCCTATTATTCATTTTCAAAAGCACGCCCACGCGACATTTATACTTTTTAACAACACCCAAAAATATTCTTAATTCTCGACTGTTTCTAGGAAAAAAATGTAATTCCCTAGATTTGGAGGATAATATTCAAATAGGTCTCTAAAATCAGTTTATATGTAGGCGTGACTTCCTATACAGTGGTCCACTCTGACTGCCAACCCTAATTCATAAACAATTCATCTATACAATGTATAGAGCCCCTCTGATATATTTCCCCTCCTCCACATCAGAGCCCCTTCTACTCCCTCATTTCCCAATCCAGATTCGTTATCTTCCCCTTAATTAACTCTCTTTACCCTCAGTTCTTCAATTTGTTAGGCACCAAGACCGTTCTCTTGCCCCAACAGATTCTACCCATTCATACGCCCTACAAAGCTCATTATTACTCCTTAACCCTCGCACCCCCAACCATCAGTACCCTACATTTACCCTATTTAACTTCAGTACAACACAGTTCTAATCACAGACCAAAGTTGTGCATTGGATTTAACAACCTCCAATTGTTTCAAAAGACATAAAATGGACACATATGTCTTTTGAATATTCTATATGTATTTTCTTTAACAGCTATAATTCTTTCTAAATATTCTTTTACTGTGACGATTCTACCCACTTTTTATCTTGTCTTCTCTTTGTGAGTTGTTCAATAAGAAATTTTGGTGGAAGAGACCCTCAATTTAATGCTTATTATTGAACCATGTCATGGGGATTGTTGAACTTGTTCTTATGGCCCCATATGCACCAATAACGCCACATAGCATTGCTCCTTGTTTGCATAGGCACATTAACATGGGAAAATACTATACATATAAATAAGTTCTTATCTAATAAAGATTAGAACACACAAATCTCATAGCGCAATGGGACCTTACACCCTGAACATTGATATAATGACCTGGCACAGGCCTCAGAAGAATGGGCATCCTCCATTCACCCCTGAACCAGGGAAGCTATCTACAAAATATCCAAGGTTTTTTATAACACCTGGAAGCAATCCTTTGCCAGGAAAGACCCTACCATGGCTCTGACATCGACCTGCTCAAAAGAGACTTCCCTTAACACTAAGAAGACTTGACAACAACAATGACCTGCTTACAGGACAAGGTCCTCTGCATTGCCCTTTAATTGTGAGGTGAAACGAGAGAACGCTCTGCACCATCCTGACTGCAATATAGGATATGCAGATTCCAAGATCTTCAATACAGAAGCATGATACCAACAACAGAGACTGTGTGAAAAATAAAAGTGTATTGGCACTACAGACAATGACCTGGATTGGACAAACTAGTTTGACTGGAGCCTAGAGTTGGTCTTATGCCAGGAAACTTCAGGGGTAGGGTCTCCCTATATTTAGGCCAAGGCTTTTCGTTTCCATGTCCCTTATATTTTGGTGGGCCTACGCAAACAATAATTGCCACTCTAACACTGTTTTTACTGTGCTCCTTTTACTCTAATTCAAAAAAAAACCCACTTAAACTTTTGAGGTTAACAAACTAATATGCATGTGCATGGAAATGTAAAAAAGTACTTTGCCTTCAATGTTTAAGGAGTTACGTAAGTTTTATGTCTTTAGATTGCTTTGTGTGCTGCTAAGAAATATTACATACTACAATCTGGGGACTTGAGGAACAAAGTAATTGTACATGGGTTCTGTTTCATTTTTCTTAATGTTCTTTGACTGAAAGTTCAAAGTTATCAGTAATGGGACTACTGAGAATTCTGTTTATGGGTGATTGTCCTTCCACTGTAACTTTACCTTGTCCTCTTTTCTTTGCATCTTTGTTCTCATAATTAAAAATAAAAATTAATAAAAAATAGTGGGACATTATGATTATAAACATTAATTTAATAAATAACAACATGAGTGTATATATCTCTAGAAAGAAACTTAAAACTCACCTTAAACTACTATATGTTCCACAGTTTCTTTAGCCATTCATCTGTTGAAGGGCATCATGGTTGTTTCCAGAGTCTTGCTATGGTAAATAGTGCTGCAATGAATATAGGTGTAAGGAAGGTATTTTTAATTGTATTTTTGTGTTCTTAGGGTATATCCCTAGGAGTGGTATAGCTGGATCATATGGGAGTTCAATTTCCAGCTTTTGGAGGTATCTCCACATTGCTTTCCATAAAGGATGGGCCAGGGAGATTTTATAGAGACTCCTGACACAGAGCCAGAGTAAGCCCAAGAAGTGTTTTCCATAAACCAAAAGAAAGAAAAATGATGCTTAACTTCCTCCTTTTTTATTTTTCCCAAAGTATAAAGTGAGTTCACACATGGTGGTGCTTAAAATAATATCTGAAACTTAGATTCATTTCATTGTTTACTGTTTAAAATACTAGAGTCATGAAGATAATGAAGTCAGTATGTGAGTTAAATAATTTATTTATATAATTATCCTTTGTGTGCTGTGTCTACATAATGAACTTGAAAGGGGACTTTTTGGTTGTAATTGTGTTGCAAAACTTAGAGGAATTATATTTGACTCATGGAACTAGTAATGATAGGTTTATCTGTCAGTTCTGAAACCTCTCAGCTTGTTGGGATTCCAAAGACATAACATGGGAAAGGCTCATTCTCAAGAGTTACAGGGACTTAAAGGGGGGAGGCATTTACTTTCATTAAAACAGACAGGATAGGTCCATTCTTTAATATGAAATAATTATCTCATTTACTATGTATTTTCATGATTTTTATTAGATTTACTTAGAAAATTCTTGTCAAAAAAAAACAGAATATCTAGTCAAATTATCTCACATGATTCTTTTAAGATATTCCAAGGACATCTTCTTATGAGTCAAGAGCAACAAGTTCAAGGGGGATTCTGAAAGTTGTTGTTAATTATAAAGACTCTATTCTTGGTTTGGGAGTTATTGCTCATGGGTGAATAAACTTAAAAAGAAAGGTCATTGTCCCATGATAACAAATTTATCACAAAGAGTGGTAAGTGCACTACCACTAACAGTATACCATGTATACTGTTAATAGTGTAGTATAACTACACTAATAGATACCATGACAATGATAGAGGAAAAATACAATGCCTGTCTTGAAGGGTAAGGGGAGGTAGGAAATAGTGGGACAATGGTGGTGGGAAAGTTGCACTGGTGAAGGGGTATGTGCATTTTATGACTGAAACCCAGTTATAAACGTGTTTGTAACCAGGGTGCTTAAATAAAAACATTATTAAAAATCAAGAAAGAAAGGCCATTGTTATGAACCTTAAGAACAGAAACTGGGTCTATGGAATAACATCGGGTAGGGCATTTGCCTTGCAGAAAGCCAACCCAGGTTTTTTTTCCCCAGCATCCCATATGGTCCACTGAGCCTACCAGGAGTAATTTCTGAGCCCCAAGCCAGGAATGTCAGGTATGATACTAAACACTGTCAGGTATGGCCCAAAAATCAGGAAGAAAAAGAGAACAAAAGCCAAAAGCAGATGTCTTAGAAAAAAAGCAAATAAAATTGTTCTTTCTATGAGGAATAGTAAATGCAAATAATATCATTTTTAAGGATTATTCCTATAGAAAATTCTGAATCAAAATATAATTATTCCTATCACTGCATTTTCAGCAATAATTGAATGTTTGGATTATACGTTATAACTGTTTTCACTATGCACTCTTCTCTATTTCCTGTAGGTAAGAAAAAAGAAAACATGTAGGGCAGAATTTCTATTTCACTCACAGAAAGATGTCTAGGAAAGGGGAAAAAATACCATCACACTCCAGGAATTTCAGGAAGGCAGAATGGCCTATCTGTAAACCCAGTCACCTGGCATTCCATCGCAATATGGTCACAACATGGGTTACATCATTTAATTTCCTGGGTCTGAATGTTCTCCACTGAGGCTGCATTAATGCAGGGGATTGACTCACAACTGTACACCCCAACTAAAGTATTCAAGATTGATTCCCGGCAGGCCCCCAATACCCAGAGCCATTACCGAATCTATATTCACCTGGGGACTGGGTGGCTTCTACCGGGGCAGGAGAACTAGGCAACAGGGTCCCAGTTCCAGGGACTTCAGAAGGGCCATGGATCAGTCATTCCACTCCAGCCCGTCATGCTCAGATAGGTGGGTCCTGAAGGATCCTGGGGTGGGGAAAGGGGAACACTAGTCAGTGACCCCACACACTGGGCAGGATTTGGGTGGCCCAGGATGCCTTCCCAAAGAGCTTTTCCTTCTTCCTTCTCCATCAGTCCTCTTCCCATATCGCGCAGTTTCTTAATTAGATGCAGTCCCATTTCCTTTTCTTTATTTGGTCAATGACAATGAATCATTGAAGATGTATCTATATTCAATGCATGAGGGATTCAGTCCATGCTTTCCTCAATAACTTTTGTGGAATCTTTAAAGTTTCCTACATATTGTTTATGTCATCTGCAAAGAGTGGGAGCTTGACTTTTTCTTTCCCAATCTGGATGAGTGAGAGTAGGAGAGTGATGAATCTTGTCTTATTTCTGATCTTAGAGAAAGCTTTTAGATTTTTATTATTAAGTATAATCTTAGTTGTGGTTCATGGTACATTACTTTAACTATATTGAATAGAGTTCCTTTTACACCCCTATTTTATTAAGTAGATGTTGGATCTTTTCAAATGTATAAATTAAATCATATTAAAACATCCTTGCTTCCCTGAAATAAATTTTAGTTGGTCATCATATATGATCATTTTATGTATTTATGTATTGAGTTTGCTAATGTATTGTTTAAGAAATTTGCATCTATATTAATCAGGAACATAGGTCTCTAGTTTTCTTTTTTGATAGCATCTCATTCTACTTTAGTATCATGATAAATTTTGCCTCAAGAAACTATTGGGGAGGGTTCCTTTTTCTTGTATTTCTGTAAGAGCCTATAAAGGTATGAAGTAGATCTTTCAAGTTTAAAAGAACTTACTATTTCTGAGTTCTGGTTTTTGTTTGGGGGAGACTTGATTACCAATTTTAATTTCTTGATAATAATCGGGTCATTCAGGTAATGGTTTCCTTAGTTCAGTCTTGGTAGGAAGGCTATATGATTACAAAAGTGCGTACATTTATTATAGGTCCTTCAATTTCATGGTATAAAGATTTTTACAGTGATCACTGACAATCCTTAGAATTTTTGTGAAATCTGTTATGAATTCTCCCCCATGTGTTTCTGATTTCCTTCCTTTTATTCTTTCCTTCTTTTTCTTTCCTTCTTTCTTCTTTACCTTCTTTCTTTTTCTCTCTCCTCTTGGTCTAGATAATTCTGTCGTTCTTATTTTTATTCATTCTTTCAAAGAATCAGCTCATGGCTTTATTAGTATTTTGAATTAGTTTTTTAATTCCCATTTCATTGATTTCTGTTATAAGTTTAATCATTTCCTTCCTTCTGTTTGCTTTGAATTCCCTTTATTGGTCTTTTAATCTAGCTGCTTAAGTTGTGCTGTTAGGTTATTTCTTGGGACCCTTTATTTATTCCTTAAATGTTTTGCAATGCTATGAAATTCTTTTTAACACAAGTTTTCTATAATCCATCTGTTCTGGAAATTTGATCTTCATTTTCATTTGCTTCCAGGGAGCATTTTATTTCATCTCTGATATTTTCTTTGAACAACTAGTTGTTAAGTAGTAAGTTATTTAATTTCTAAGTGTTTGAAGTTTTCCCCATTTCTGTTTATGATTAATTTCCACTTTGAAATCATTATACTATGAAAGATATTTGATAAAAATTTCTATTCTCTTATTTTACGGGGATATGTTTTGTGTCCTAGTATTCATTCTATTCTGGAGAATTCCCAGTATGTACTGGAAAAGAATATGTACTCACTATTTGGGGAATGAAGGGTGCTACATATATCTTATAGGCCCATTTTTTGCATTTCTTCATTGAAGGTCAGTATTTCTGGTTGGGTTTTTGCCTAGTTTATCTATACAATTGCAATAGAGGAATGTTCAAGTCTCCTACCACTATTGTGTTGCTGTTCTCCTAATTTTCCCATATGTCAGAAATAAGAATTTCTATTGTAGTTTATAAAAATGAACTGTCAGCCATTTGGTGTGTAAAAGAAAATTACAGTAGAATAGCAATTTTAGTGCTATCAATATCAGGCATATATTAATAGATTGTTGCAGTATAGTCTCTTTAAGATTTATGTTATATCTGTGTTACATTTTTTAATTTGCATATTTTATTCACAGTTTCATATTTTATTTTTTGTTTTGGGAGTTTGGGTCAATCTGGGGGTTATTCAGGGTTATTCCTGGCTCTGTGCTCAGAAATCAGTTCTGAGAGGCTCAGGGACCATGTGGGATGCCAGAGATTGAACCCTGGTCTGTCCTGGGTCAGTCACATGCAAGACAAATTCCCTACTGCTGTTATATTGCTAGGACCCCATTCCATATTTTAAATCAGTTAAAATTTATTGAATCTCACTGGGAGAATAAAAAATTATTCTTATCAATTCATTTTCCACTCATATTCCAACTTATATGTCATTCAGAAAAGAGGAGGGGAAAAAACTATATTTACTGGACATTTGCTATGTGTTCTTTGTATGTGAGATTTATTTAATTAAGTATCCCAGTGAGGTTTTGACTACTACACAGAAAAGTAGATAGATAACCTCAACAAAGTTAGCAAACTTTTCCCAAATCAAGAATTCTTTTCTTATAAAATTTTCAGTTAAATAACCTTAAATCTATAGAAAAGATAAATGAATACAATAATTATAGCCTTCATCTAAGTTTACCAATTGTCAATACTTAATGCCTGAATGCATTATCTCAAAGATATTCTACTACATAAAAATAATACCATTATTACATCCAAGAAATTTGTTATTGATAACTTAATATGCGTCTTGTCCCTGACCTGTCTCAAGTATATCCTAATTAGCTAAGTTTTTTGGACCCAAAATTTTAGATTCTTACCAAATATTATGGAGTATGTATGGTATCATCTTCCTTTAGCTTATTTCCATGTATCTAAAATAGTCCACCTACTCTTCTTTCTTTTTTATAATTTATTTAAACACCATGGTTATAAACATGTTAGTAGTTAGGTGTCAGTCATAAAAAAATACATCCCCAGTATGCACATCACCAGTACCACCAATGCACAAATGTCACCAATGTCTTTCATTTTCTTCCTCCCACACCCCCTGCCTCTCTTCACGACAGGCATTCTATTTCTCTCCTCACTATCATTGTCATGGTAGTTGTTAGAGTAGTTATTTCTTTAACCTCACTCATGAGTCTTTGTGGTAAGCATCATATCATGTGCTGGTCCTGTCTTTTATTTTCCTTAAATCCCACAGATGAGTGAGACAATTATGCGTCTATTTCTCTCCCTCTGACTTATTTCACTCAGCATAGTAGTATACATGTCTATCCATGTAGAGGCAAATTTCATGATTTCATTTTTCATAACAGCTGCATAATAAAACATTGTATGTATGTACTATTTTTTTGCGTGTGAATTTTGTAGCCTACCACTTTGTTATATAAATCTATTCTTTCTAGAAGCTACTTTGCTACATGAAACTATTCTTTCTAGAAGCATTTTGGTAGTGTCTTTAGGTTTTTCTAAATATAGATATATAAATATAAATATATGCAAACAGTGAAAGCTTGACTTCTTCCTTTCTATCTGGATGCCCTTGTATCTCTTTTTTCTTACCTAATTGCTATGGCAACTACTTTCAGTTCTGTGTTAAATAGAAATGGCAATAAGGGGGAAACTTGTCTTGTGCCAGATTTTAGAGGAAAGACTTTCCGTTTATCTTCATTGAGTATAATTTTTGCCATGGGCTTGTATTTAATTGCCTTGATTACATTAAGAAAATCTCCTTCCCACTCCCATCTTATTGAGTTTTATCATAAATGGGTGCTGGACCATATCTACTGTTTTTCTGCATCTATTGATATGATCATATGATTTTTATTTTTCATTTTGTTTTTATGGTACATTATGTTGATTGACTTGCATGTGCTAAATAATTTTTACAACTCTGGAATAAAATTCAATTGGTCATGGTGTATAATCTTGAGACATTGAATTCTATTTGCTGAGATTTTATTGAGGGTCTTTTCATCTTTGTTCATTAGGGGTATTGATATGTAGTTCTCTCTTTTGTAGCATCTCTATCTTCTTTACTTTTGTTGTTGTTTTGTTTTGGGCGCTACACATGGTGGTGTTCAGAGGTTAATTATTGGCTCTAAACTCAGGAATACTCCTACCAGTGCTCAGGGGACCATATGGGATGTCAGAGACCAAGCTGTATTATCACTCTTCCACACTTATTCCATCATAATATTGACATTTTAAAAGAGTTCAGATAATTTGTTTATCATATATTATATATTATATCAGAAATATATTTGATTATTTTCTTTATTATTTTGGGAAAGAATAGACAATGTTCATTTCATTTTACATAACATTAGTTAGCTTGTATAAATTTGTTTTTCTAGTCAGCCTGCATGTTTTGGTTAAATTGTGTCCAGAAGATATGCCAAGTACAAATTACCCATTTTACTTGTACTTTTAACTTTTTCTTGTTTTGGTGGTACTCAGAGATTTCTTCTGGTTTGTGCTCTGAGATCATTCCTGTCAGTGTTTAGAGTATCAAATGTAATGCTGATGATTGAACCAGAATGAAAAGCACATACTTTAATTCCTATGCTTTCTCTCTAACTCATTCCTTTGTGATTTTTAAGTAATCTCTAAATTGATTGTTTCAAATACTATGTCTTGTTCTCCAAAAATTTTATTCCAATAGGAACTGATATTTGTTCAAATAATTTATTACAGCATTGGCTAAAGTGCAAAAACTTTTCTTGTTTTATAATTTCTTTTAAAGTTATCTACTGTTATTCTTTCATTAGCATTTGTTTTATTGCTTTCCTTGAATGTAGCCAACTCAAATTTGATCCTCAGAAACCCATATGATCATCTGAGCCCCCAAAATCAACCCTTGAGCACAGACCTAGAGTAAACTTCCAGCTTCATGAGATTTTTTTCCAAAGAAAAACAAAGCAAAAACCCAATTATTATGTAGGATACCAGGAGCTTCCACAACTGTCTTACAGGTGTGAAGCTAAGAATTCAACCGCAGAATTCACTCAAGTGATTGGCAAGATTCTGGTTATGTATTGGTTATGCCAGAGCTGCCTGTAACACCGGTCCTAAAACAATTTCCAGTAGTACTTTAGCCAGTGTGTGAGAGCGCTGCAGCTACACAATGCAACCCTCCTTCCATGCTGCAACTAAAATAAGTGTACCATGGTTAGGTGTGGGATCCTCAACACCTCAAACAGATGTGCAAATGCTGCAACTGAAGGAGAGTGACCATTTCTACTGAGTAACAGCAAATTTGCAGACTCCACAGCCTGACTTGTGACCCTCAGTGAGACCCACAACCCAATATGTAAGCCCACCACCAAATGTGTACAGACTTCGGTCATTGCAACAACAGAAGCAGGGACATATAAATTAGTATCATTATTATTATTTTTACCATGCAATTATTGCCCAAAGTGGGCTTCTCAAAGAAACCTTAAGAAATTATTATACTTTGGTCATATCCTCATAAGTCTGTTTTCTGGCCCAATAATATATTATTGGATCATTTTCCCATGTCCTGGACTTGGATCCAGCCATTTCTCCAAGGAAGAGTCCAAGGAGTTTAGTAGAATATCTAGTATAAAATGCTCCTTAGCAATTACTGACATTGATTTCTAGAGCTTGATTTCTGGAGCTCAATTGTATACTGTATACATTGTCTATACAAATCTATATAATTAGTTATAATACCCCTGATTAAGTGGTCATGATTGTTGTCTATTAAGTAGAATGATGTATGGTGAAAGAAAGTGGTAACATTGGCAGGATAATTTGCTATCCACTTTTACTGTTATCTGCATGCTGATGTCAGAACTATTTAATTTTAACTAATCCAGTTACTACTGAGACACAATTATTCCTTTCCAGGCACCAAGTATATCCCGAGTTTATGATATTTCACCCCAGTCACAAAGAGAAATAGAAAAAAAAAACCCTCTTTGTTTGGCATATAGAAAGACCAAAAACAAATTATTTCTTTCTTCGATTCTACTGTTACTGTTTTGTTTACTCTGATCCTCTCATATTTCTCAAGGCCGTGGTTTATTTCCTTTATTTCCAAAGTATTTTCCTTTTCCATTAGGAAAGCTGTATTAGGAGTTTCTTACTCTAATGGTATAGTCTCCTAAGAGGACTCTTTTTTGAAGAATTTATTTTCTGAGCTCAAAGCTAAACATAGAACCTTATTTTATACTTCTATTACCTATCTTTTGTGTAGGAGTACCTCTTGCTGTTTTAAGAGGTACTCTCATCTGTTTTAAGGGGACAGTTTTTATCGCCTTGGCTAAGCTTCAATATGCACGGTGAGTAGTGGAAACCACTCAGAGTTAACCTCAGACCAGGTTTCCTTAAAGGAGGCAGCAAGCAAGTGAACTGAATATTCTCTTAGGCTACATAACTGAATGCACTCCTTTGGTGGGTCTGGACATCTTCTGTCCAGACATTCTATATTTTAGACCATTTATCATTTCTTTATCAGTGTTGCTCTCAGTAATAAAATTCCTAATAATAGCCTGACTTCTTTGGCTATCTCAAATTTCTGTTCATTTTCTCCACAGACGAGATGGCAGCCTGTGGCACTATAGCTGAATAGTAATGAAGTAATCTTGCAGTGATATAAAGAAAAAAAACGAGAGCCTATTTAAAACCACCTGCCAATATGTATCTCAGAAAGGAACCCATAAATCATCCCCACAAAGGCCACATATTGTCTGTGTGGACATTCACATATAGACCCCACATATAGACCCATTTAAGCACTTCAGACAAGAGCTTTCACCATCTGGGACAATTCCCAAGAGCCAAGATAACTTCTGACTCACGCTTAACCTGGTTTTTGTTTGTTTTGTTTTCTTGCTGTTGCTTGACCAGACGCCAAGGAAAATGAACATTCATGTGGTAGATTTGGCAGCTGCCCCATCTTAGACTGTGCTTTTCCATAGGCCCGGGGAAGCTTTGAAGTTGGCCTGCTCTCTGCTTTGCTGAAGCTGGGGGATCACCCTTGGAAAAGCAGGGACCAGCCGGCACTGAGTCACACTGCCCTTCAGGTCAGGCTGTATTCAGGAAGGAGCTGGCCTACTGGCCTCATGGCTGAGCAGAATCAATGGACTTATTTCAGGGCCACAGAAAGGAGCAGACATCATACATTTGAATTACATCTCCAAGAAAAAAAGTGCTACATTTCAAATTAATCCTTAAGTGTTCATCTTGAGGCTGGTGTGACAGCCCAGCAGTCGGGCATTTACCTCGCATGCAGTTGACCTGGATGGACCCGGGTTCATTCCTTAGCATACCATATGGTCCCCTGAGCCTGCCAGGAGCAATTTCTGAGCACAGAGCTAGGAGTAACTCCTGAGCACTGCGGGATGTGGCCCATAAACCAAAAAAAAATAAAAGATTGTTCAACTTTTTATCTCTATGTGTTAAGTCAGGAGGGTTGCCCAGTTTAAGACTAAAAAAGTGTTTTTGCCAACTATGAACTCACATATAAACAGGAGTGAATAGCCAGAGCACTAAAATGAATGGATAATTGAAAGACCACATAAAGTTAGCACACCGAAGGAGGAAATAATCAATTTTAAAAAGTAAATAAAAGAAGCATAGATTTTTAGTTAAGCCTTCACTAAAATAAAAATTCCTCAGATATCATATTTGTTCCATATGAATTGGTTGTTTACCTCACAGAAATACATGGTACAGTTTTCTTCCTATGTTTAATAATATTTTGAAATTTTTGAGAATAGTTTCACAATGTTTTAGTAGAGAAAGTGAAATTTAAAGAAAAAAATGTGGCAACTTGGCAAACTTTTCACTGTTTCCTTTTTGTAATCTCATTTGGTTTTCTCGATATAAATAAATATGTGGCATTAATCTAAAAAATTCCTCAGAACATCTAATGAGAGAACAGTGGGAAGTCTCCTTTTGCACATAACTTTTAAGATTTCAAGTTAGTATGAGCTGAGTTCTCAAAGATAACAATGTGAACAGTAAGCAATACTTAGATTCCCGTGCCTATACGTGTTGAAGTAACCAGTTCTTACTTTATTCAGAATAATTCTTCTTTGCATGTGCTTGTCCCACCTGGGTGGGATGTACCTCTGGATTGGCTTCCCAAATTCCCTACCTGTTTTTCACCAAAATGGGGGTAGTTCTACTCTACCTAATAAAGACCTCGGGTCAGAGAGTCTTCCAATTTCAGTCCCACAACTAGCCTGTCTGCCTGCTGGTACCCTTTTGCCTGCTTACAGATAGGTTATGGTAGAAATTTCTAAATCTGTTTTACCTCCCTAAACTTGTGTGGATTATTTCCTGTATCAGCACAGCTTCCGGGTTCATGTTCCCCAATTCCCCTGAGACTGGGATATGAGGCTTCCACTACATATGGGAAGCAGCCAACTAAGAGACTAGACATGATTCAGAAAATTCTATCACTTACTTTGTAGAGAAGAAGCAAGAGGCCTCCTGAAGTTGTCAATTTCTAGTCACAAATACATAGTTCTCATTTTAAATATAAATGAAATCACCAGATTGTGTCAACTGACACACTTTGGCTAGAATAAATATAAATTGACTTGTAAATGAGTATGCTCCAAATTGTTCCATCTAGGTTCATAGAGATAACACAATAGGCTGGAATGTATGCTTTGCATGCTGGATGCTCAGGTTTGACCCCCCATAGTGCATGGTCTCCCAAATACCATTAGGAGCATGCCACAGGAAAAAGGCAGGGAGTAAGCCCTGAGCACCTCTGAGTATATGGTCAACCTAAAACAAAAGAAAACAAAAATTTCCTCAGACCCTCCAGTTTAATTAATCCTTTAACAATTACTAAATGCTCTCTTTAGAAGTTTCCAATCCTAATACAAAACAAAGCTCTGTTTTCCACTAATGATCATTGGTAAAAATGAACCAAATATATTAGGGTACCAGAGAAGAAATTCAGGAAGTAGATATCAAGATCTGAGTGAAATCATATAGGTGAAACTATGAGGCAGAGTGAGTAGAAATACCTTGTGAGTTCAAGTGGTCTGAAGAAAAGAGGGTCAAGTTAGTCAAACTCCAGTGTATCCCAGTTGTTCTCCTTATCAACAATGTTTACATAAACAACTCCATGCCAACAAAAAAGTACAGGTTATATCTATCTTATGTATAAGGATATGTAAGATAATATATAGACATGAAAGGTAACTGAGTGACTTGCCCAACACAGATCCTAGTTTCAGATAAAAGTATCAACTTGCTCTTGACATTAATAAGTTGGAAATCTTAATAATAAAGTTTTTTTGCCTTCAGCACTATAACCACATATTTTATCTCACTGAAAGTTGGTTTTATCTTACATTGCAAGCCACACACTTTCCTAAACACATGTGCATAGAATCATAGTTCTTCCTATCATTCCTATTGTCCACAGGACTCATCAAGTCTCCATCAAAATGATTCAGGCAATAGATGGATCAGAATATAGTTTATTTGGTACCAAACTTAATGAGTTTCAAATGACATATGGAAAACACACACATACATATCTTACAAAGGACCTCTAGTTATCAGGATTTTTTGTTTTTATTTGTTTTGGACTACACAATGTGGTTTTCAGTGTTTACTCCTGGCTCTGTGCCCAGATATAATTTCTGAAAGGGCTCAGGGAACCATAAGGGGTGCTGGGGATTGAATCCAGGTTGGCCTTGTGTAAGATAAAAGTGCCTATTACTATATTATTGTTCTAACACCATCAATTATTCATTATAATACCTACAATACTGTGTTGTTTTGAATGTGCTTCAAATGCTCTGAATTTCAGGAAAGAAAATTAAAGGCTTGCTTCAAATTCTTTTTCAAAAAAATTTAAAAATATTGAAAGTACTTATTGGACACTTATCTAAGTGTCCTGCAACTGAGAAAACCAATTTAAAGAAAAAAAGATAAGACAGATGTGAAGGGGGCTGGATAAATAGTATAACAAGGGGCTGGAGAGATAGTACAGCCTTGTATGTAGACAACCCAGACTCAATCCCCTGCATCCCCTGTGATCCCTGCCAGGAGCAATTTCTAAGTACAGAACCAGGAGTAACCCATCTCTAAGTACCACTGATGTGGCCCAACATAATAAAAATAAAAAATAATATAGTGGCTAGGGATCTTGCCTTCCACATGGTCAACCTAGGTTCAATTCCTGGCATCCTGGTCCCTGAAGACCAACAGGAATGATTCCTGCATGCAGACCTAGAAACAACCCCTAAGCATTATCAAGTATTGGCCCAAATACAAAACCCCCCAAAAAATGGGGGATGAAGAACTAGAGGGAATCTAGCCACCACAACAATGACCTCCAACCGTATGCATGTTCTTTTCCATGTACTTTGTTTTTCTTTAATATCTGCTGCCCTTCTGAATGTTTGAGTGCAACTAGTAGCCAAATTAATAGACTTAAAAAAGAAAACTCTTTGAAAAAAGAAAAGCAAATAAAATATCCCAAGGTAATTCAACTAAGAAAGGGGTAAGAGAGTATGGTTTTAATGATACTTTTATAGACATTTCAAGTAAATCATGTTAATGTGCACTAAAATAAAAACCTAGGTTTGTAGTAGCAACCTAGTTCTGGAAAATGGAGAGGAGATATATGGATATGGTGACAGGAACCTGGTGATAGCAGCTGATATTTGAAACTGGTTGGAACCTCAGCAGAGATGGTTCACCAGCCAAGATTTCTACAGCTTCTCACCAGGCTGTGGCTTCTTACAACTAGCAGTCAATTTCTATGAAGAGCAAGTATTTCAAGAACTAAAGCGGAAGTTACAATGCTTCTGCTCGGATGAACCGCAAAACTATGACTTCTTCCTCATTTTATTGGTTTCAATTTACAAAATTTCCCATGAGAGATCCATTACTAAAACCAGGTAATAGAAACATGTAAAATTGTAGAATCTTTTCTTAAAATAAAAATGATAGTCTCTAGAAGGACCAGTCTGGTTTTGTTTTTTTGGTTTAAGTTTTTGCCCCCGCCCTTTTTTTTTCTTTTCTCCTCTTCCCTTCAAACAGAAATACATAACTTGAACCATCTTGTTCTGCCTCTCAAATTGAGGAAGAAATAACGGAAGGCAAGAAGACCAAATGAACATTGAGTAGAAATGAAAAATGATCAGACTTGAATATAAATCCAAAGCCAACTACAACAGGCTAGACACAGAGGGGACCACTTGTACTAGCAGCTTGGGAGGCAAAGGAGGGGCGATTTGGGATGCATGCTGGGAATAGGGATGGAGGAAGACAACATTGGTGGTGGGAATGCCCCTGATTCAATGTCACTATGTACCTGAAATACTACTGTGAATGATTTGTAAACCACTTTGGTCAAAATAAAAGTTAAGAAAAAAAAAAAAAAAAGAAATCAAAACCTTTTAGACAGGATTGTAAGAGAAAATTAGCAACTATTTGCTCTAAAAAAATAAATAAATAAATACAGTTCTGAAAAATAAAAATAAAAAAAAGTTATTCATATTAAAAAAAAGGTATGTGGGATGCTAAAAAGTTTGAAGAATCACACCCCCCCACACACACACTGGAACTCTATTAGGAACTCTAATAAGCTCTTCTAGTCCTTGGAAAGATGCTTTCCTGAAACTTCAGGGTGATCTCAATTCCTTTGTTTACTCATCACTCACACACATAGGTGCTTCCTCTCTGCAGACTGTTCAGTTAGAATATCAAGCAGAATTGGCCCTCTAAATTAGATATAACCTGCTTATCTTCTGACAGGGTGATTAAACAGAATGGAAAATAAGCTCTCCATTATCTTCCTCTCCCTCTCTCTGGGGAGAAGGTAGAGAGATTGAGAGAATATTAATGGAGTCCATGGAAACATCTTAATTTCTCAATAAGCAGCGATTTTCCCTTTTCTGATGAAGGACCTCTGATCTTTTTATAAAGGGAGTCTCCCTTTCTTGCAGTTTTCTCTACAGATAGTATAATTTAATCAAAAGTTACCAGATTTTGAGTCACTTATTTTCATCCCATACTTTCATGTCTACTAGATTAGTTTAAATAAAATATGGAGTCATTAAATTTGTCCATATTTGATTCGCTCAGTTTAAATGTTAATTTGCATCTACTTGAACATCATGTTACTGATAAAAACAAAGTCACTGTGTGTGTGCATGTGTGTGTGTGTGTGTGTGTGTGTGTGTGTGTGTGTGTGTGTGTGTGTTGGAGTGAGGAA
>PVKC010004030.1:15514-36961 GCA_004027635.1 Crocidura indochinensis | reverse complement strand
CCAGGGCCAGAGAGATAGCACAGCTGTATGGCGTTTGCTTTGCACGCAGCCAACCCAGGAAATGGTGGTTTGATTTCCGGCATTCCATATGGTCCCCTGAGACTGTCTGGGCAATTTCTGAGTGCAGAGCCAGGAGTAACCCTGAGCACCACCGTGTGTGGACCCCCCAAATATACTATCACCACCACAACTCATCATCCTACTATATGTTAATTGGTAGTTATGATTTTTGTGCATATCTTATCTCAATATTATCAGCAACGTTCTGCAGATCAACATTCTCTACATTCTCTTGTATTATTTTCAATTGACCACATTGTTGCTCTTCTTCTCAGTCTCCAAACCTCATCTCTTCAGGTTTGCAATACAGGGTTCAAGGTTTTTTTGTTTTTTTGTTTTTTTTTTTTTACCAACTGACTTTGTACATACACTTTATTTCTTTATATGCCACAGATGAGTATAATCAGTTAGTATAAAATCACTTCTTTTAGGAGTGATTCCTTTACTTGGTAGTGGAAATACGTTGGTTTTTTTTTTTTTTTCTTTCCTCAACTCATTTCTCTCAGGAAAGTAGAAATGCTGAGGGATTTCTTCCCCATACTGGATTAATGGAAAATAACCTTTCTCTTTGAAAGGGTGTTGGAAATACAATCCATTTACTGGTCTCAAATTCAGGCAGATCATTTCCAAGATAAGTAATTTTTATTGAACTGTTTTCATTTTCCCAGTGAGGTCATTACTCTGCCTCCCCAGGAGGCCTCCCACACAAGGAACATCACACCATCTTCCTTAGCTCTGCAGATCCTATCTGGCCACCTTGGCATGTGTCCCAAGTCTGAGACATGGTGCAAGCAGATACGGCTCCTCCTTGTCTCACACACAAAGATGTGAATCTCAGCACATTGAGTGACAGTTTTGTGGTTTGCAGATGTGGATAAATGCTCATGGAACCCAAAGAGCAATGATTTTTATCCAAGTGTACTGTTTAAATCCAAAACGTTGGGTAAAAGACAGCAAAAATTTGAAGAATTTTCTATTTTCATCAGAATTTCTTTCTTATGCATTGCCATAATGATTAACTTTTGGAATATTCTCAAGGTCAAGGTAATCTTGCCTTTGAAAAGAGGAAAATTATTTTTTATTTTCTTGCTTATTTGACTTTTGGGATGTGCTTAGGGCTTACTCCTTTCTCTGCACTTAGGAATCACTCCTGGCAGGCTAGAGGAACCATATGGGTTCCTAGGAACTGAATTCAGGCTGTCTGTCTGTATGGCAAGTGCTCTATCTACTGTACTACCTCATTATTCCCCAAAAGAGAGAAAATTCTAAATGCAAATACTACTGTCAAATCTATGCCTATATATGAGGTTTTTCTTTATTTAATTCACCACCCACACTAAGTAATAAATAAATAAAACAAAAAGAGAAGGAAAGGAAAACCCCATACAACAAAACTGACTGTAGCTGCCTAAAACTATCTGTATTATATCCTGTAATTTTACTTATGAAGATATTTCTGAGTTAAGAATCTCAGTAATACTATAAATTTTCTTCCAAATGGAGGTATGTGAGACTTCAGTTTTTCACACTCCGGGGTTGTTCTTTATATAACTTGCTTTCCTACTCTAATATCCTTCTGATCAATCCTCAGGGAATGAAGATTTTTATTAGAAAGAGTGTGAGTGGGGCTTGGGGAATACTCACACAGGTGAACACTAGACCAAATCTAAGGATAGCTTTAGTGTTGAGATGTCCTCCTTACTTGAACTATCCTTCTAATAAAGTAATTTTGCTCCAATATCTGCAGTGAAGGCAGTCAAGAGTATAATCTATGGTTATATTGGCACATACGTATATAAGCATCCAGTCAGGGTTTCAGATTCAATTTAGGTAGTGATAGAGAGCAGTTCCTCATTAAAAGTTTATTGTACAAGTTCTAGCCCTTAAGGGAATTTTAAGATATTGCCATCTATAAATGCAGAATTAGGGAAGTTGGAAAATGGCATTGTCACTTCTGAGGTGTTCATAAACAGTCAGCAAGTATCATATTCTATTTGTTTTGTTTTCATTCTTTTTGTTGAGGGGGGAGCACACCTGGCAATGTTCAGGGCTTATTCCTGGTTCTGTGCTCAAAATTTGTTCGTGGCAGGCTCTGAGGACCATATGGGATTCTGGGAATTGAACCTAGGTTGGCCATGTGCAAATGCCTTCCTTACCTGCTGTGCTATCACTCCTGCCCCATGTATCATATTCTGAAATTCTTTTCCAAATAAGGTATATCCCCTTTAATTCATTATTTTTACCATCACATCTTGGATAAACTTGTAACAAATTCACTCATACATTCATTCTTTTTCAAGTAGGTGTAAATTATGGTTTTTAAATTGCAAAAGGAAGCCGTAAACTAATTTTAGTTAAAGAAAGGGGAATATATTCAGAGATTAATAGAGAACTGCATAATAAAGTCATGGTATCTTACAGGTCAGAAGGTCAGACCACATGTTTCCATTCTCTCTGTATTGTCAAAACCTGAAATGTGACTTTATCAATGGAGGTATGACTGAGCAGATAAGTTAGCACCATTTTAAATCTGAACTAAGCCTGTGATTTACACTGACTGATAATAGATGATGTGCTAGACTTCAATAAACCTTATATACTTTTCTTCTTCTCAGTGATTAAGTTAAAACTAGACTACTGAAAAGTATATTTGATATAATACCAACTGAGACCACCCTTGACTACAATTTACTATCCAGCTAGTCTCTAGTTTTAAAAGGACTGATCAAAATGACATATATAAATTCTTTGAATACCAGGAAGGCTATTTTAGCAGAATACAAATTGTTGAACTTTAGAATTTTGAGATATTTGTTTTATGCTGCTAAATTTTTGATACACACACAGAGCAAAAGCTCACTGTTATAAAGTTCTCAGAAGAGGAATTAATAGGCTTGTGATTTCTTTGAAGAGTCAACACAATGATAGGGCTCCATTCACCTTTCAATCTTGTTTAATCTGTTCATTTTCAGGAAAAAGAATTTTATTGGCTCCTTTAGGCTTCTGTGGCCTCTCCTAGGATGGGATGAAACTCTTTGCAACCTTGCCAGAATCATAAGAAATAAAAGATTGTTTCTTCAGGGAAGGGGTTAACAGCCACTATATCCAAGAAAAAAGAAATTTTGATATACTGGCAGGTCAGGGGCAAAGGGTAGTGGCATAGGCTACACTTTGGAATCATTGGTGGAGGGAGGTTGACATTGGAATAGGAATAGCCCTGATTCATTGTGTATTTGAAATTAAACTATGCAGAAATTTGTAGGTCACAATGATTTCAATAAAATAAAATAAAATAAAATTTAAAAAAAAGAAAAAAAGAAAAAGGAAGAGGAGATCCTGACTAGACAAAACACATATTAACTGTGTTTGTTCTGAATATTTATGCAACCCTTCTTTCAGCAAACAATTCTTATTGAAGGAATCCAGAAAATAGTTGTTTTCTGCTGTTACAGAGGCTTCAGTTGGCTTCAAGAATCAGAGGAAGGAACATAAGCTATGCTCATTATCAGAAAATGATTCTTTGGGAGTCTGCCTTGGAAAAGTGTTTTGTGAGATAAATAAATGAGGTAAAGAGATAGGAGAATCTTCCACTTGGAGTGGCAAGCATGAGAATATAGAATTTGAAGGGTTTTTTTGACTTTGCTTTTCTTTGCTATGTTTCTGTTTTTGTGTTACACATGACTGTGTTCATAGCTTACTCCATGTATTACTCCTGTTGGAAGTCAGAGACTATATAGAGTGCTGAGGTAAACACAATACTGCTATACCATCACTTAGTCCCAAGTTTAAGTTTTACATGTCACAGTAGATAAAATTTATATGATGGCTGGTAATTGGAGTAATGGTACAGTGGATAAAGTACTTGCCTTGTATGCAGCCTATGTGAGTTCAATCACAGGATCACTATATGGTTTTCTGAGCCCCACCAGAAATGATCCCTGACCACAGTGCCAGAAGTTAGCCATGATCACCTCTGGATGTTGTCCAAAAACAAACAAAATTTTTTTAACCATGGCTAAACCTAGTGATGGTCCCAATTCTTTTCTGGGGGATGGCACATATAAATGTTATCAAAATTTATATTTGCTTATTTTATCATAATTTAAGTAACATGAATATACTAGTGTTAAAGTTTATGGTATTGATGGAGTTGCAGAACCTACCACAGCAAAGTGCTCATAGCTGTCTGTATGTGGTTTTTAGTCCATCTCTTTATTCTTTCCATCATTTTTCACTATTTGGTAATTTGGTTCATTTCTTTAAATGAAACAGAATTTGTTTCAGATCCCATAAGTTTCTATTATTTTATCTCTCTCTGTTGAATGGTCTTGAAAATATCAAGAATATTTTTTCCCGAGGGGGAAATAATGGAGGGTACCAAGACCAAACAGTCATATGAACATTGAGTAGAAATAAAAAATGATCAGACTTTAGTACCAATTCCAAAGCCAACAACAACAGGATCGATATCCAATTTACAACAAGTTAGACACAGAGGGGGCCACTTATACTAGCAGCCTGGGGAACAAAGGAAGAGGATATGCAATGCATGCTGGAAACGGGGGAAATGCATGCAATGCATGCTGGAAACATTGGTGGTAGGAATGCCCCTGATTCAATGTCACTATGTAAATAAAATTTTACTGTGAATGATTTGTCAAAATCACTTTGGTCAAAATAAAAATATATGGGGCTGGGTGATGGCGCTGGAGGTAAGGTGCCTGCCTCGCTTGTGCTAACCTAGGACGGACCGCGGTTCGATCCCCCGGCTCCGCATATGGTCCCCTGTGCCTGCCAGGAGCGACTTCTGAGCGAATAGCCAGGAGTAACCCCTGAGGTCACTGGGTGTGGCCCAAAAACAAACAAAATAAAAATAAAAATAAAATAAAAATATATATTAAAAAAAGAAATTTTTTTCCTTCAAACAGGAAAAACTATTGCTGCAGGTATTTAATTGAAGGGTAATGACTATATATAAACTTGAATCTTAAAAAATTTGTTCAGGGGTCAGAGTGGTGTGGCACAGCGGTAGGGAGTTTGCCTTGCAAGTGGCTGACCCAGGACAGACCGAGGTTTAATCTCAGCATTTCATATGGTCCCCAAGCCAGGAGCAATTTCTGAGTGCATAGCCTGGAGTAACCCCTGAGTGTCACTGGGTGTGGCCCCAAAACAAAAAGCAAAAAACAAAAGAAAAAAAAGAAAAAAAAAACCTGTTCTGACTATAAGCAGAAACACTATGGAAAGGGGCAAAAAATGAAGCAGGAGACCAGTGAGAATGATCTGATTCTTCTCTTTTCGAGATAAGGAAGGAATGAGATGAGTGAATGATATGAAAAGGATGATAATTTTATGATAGTTTCAAAGAATATATGGACACTATCTTTATAACCGTCATTGTTTCCTTGGAACAAAGTCACAAAGGGCTTATGCTTTTGATAACAGATTTCCTTGATGTCAAATGAGACATACCTGTTTCCTAGAATCTAAGTATAAACCACCAGTTCTATCTGATACTATGACACAAAACTCTTTTTTTCTTGGTTGGAAAACAAACAACTCTCATTCGATTCATATAACTTGCCAGATTGTCAAGTAGTTTCGACACCCACTTAGAGTCATGGTGTGAGACAGAGAGCTGTGAAAGGCCAGCACCAAAGTACAACCAGATGGGGAAAGGTTCTTGCCAGGGTTCATCATTCAATCCTCTTACTTTTCAATGACCAGAGGTTGAATGTTCAGAGAAAGTGCATGAGTCACAACTGGATCTACTGAAATAACTATGCAAGGAGGTGACTGTCTCAAGAGACAAGAGCAGCTGCCAAGAGATCCTGGTCAGCCTTCATAGGGATGGGGTCACTACTCAAAAGAGTTTGGACAGACAGCAAAGAAAAGAAAAAATGACTTGGGGTTTCTCCTTTAATATGCTAGGTTAGAACAGTACAAATCTTTAGCACATGTATGAACTGATAAAGAATAAATAAACTTAGCATGGAAGGAATTGCATTTTTGTTAGCTAGCACTTAAAAAAAATCCTGATATTGGACAAGTGTTGGTAATTCAATTCATCCTTTACTGCCATAAGTACAATTATAGAAGAAAAGTAACCTTTCCACTGTGGTTGGAAAGTTTAAACATTTGCCTAAAAATGCCATTATTAGGGTGAGAAATAAATGCTAATGGTAACCAGAGTCCATAAGTACTGGCAAAATACCTGAAGAAGGGAATTTTGCAATAAGATCCAGTTTTAGAATTTTGATTTTGCTTTTAATCTTCAAGTATACCATTGAGTGGCTCTAGTAAAATGAGGGAAAGAAGATTTTTCCTCTTGTCACTGAGCTCTTTTCAGTTTGGCCTTTTTAACAGTCCATATTGTCTATTTATTGCCTTCACATGCTATCTTGTTCATCTTAACAGACTACATTGCATTATTTATTTTTATACACTTGAAATTATATTTTATTCATTTTATTTACATATAATTTTATTTTATCATGGTTTCTATGTGCACATATTAAATATTAATAAATATTTCAAATGCACCAGATAAAAGCATTTAAGATTTTCTATTTTTATATTTTTAACTATTAAAATTAAACTAAACATTTCAGCAAATGAGTGAGTCTATTTTTCCTCAGCAGAGAGTTCCATATTGTGATGCAGGATGTGATAAAGCGTTGTCTGATAAATCACCAAATATTGTGATCATTGTTTTGCTATTTGTTATGGCTTTAAAAAATAAATTTATTTATGGGAGAAACTATAGAAAAAGAGATGAAAAAGAAGATGTTACTTGCATACTGGTGGAGATTTCATCACTGGAATCATCAGTTAAAAGACAGCCAGATTGTTTTGGAGGCATGAGTTCACCAAGTTGTATGAAAGGTTAATGTTATTTGTTTCAATCAGTGGCGACATGAAGAGAAAAATAAAGGAGACACAGTTTAGGGAATAATGTCCTTGTAACAATGACTGCTCACTGGCAAGAGAGCATCATTCTGAGAAACCAGAGAACACAAATCTATAAAACAAGTGGAAGCTGTTGCTGGGTGACTTTTTGCCTTGTTCACTCTTGTAGAATCTCTTATTTCAAATATCTAATCCCCTAAAACCATGCCCAGGGCTTTCTAAGCCTTCAGTCTTGCCTTGCTCATATTTAATGAGAATCTTGGTGTGATATCTCTATGAATGCTCCTGCATAGGAGATACAGGCATAGCCATCTGAATCTTTGCTCAGATCCCATGAAGTGTTTGCAGTCCTCCCTCCCCTGTGATTTTGTTGTTCTTATGCTCAGTTTATTGTATTTTCATTACATGTTTCTCTTTACGAGTTTTGCCAAAGGTCAGAAGAAATATTTTTCCTGGTGAAGAAATCTTGCCTAATAAAGAGAACTGCTTTCATTGAAATATTTCCAGGAAGGATGTGACTGTGAGGTAAAGAGATGCTTATTTATGACCCGTTCATAGTTTGAATTTTGGAAGTCTTATCATATAAGATATCACATATTTTATAAAAAAATACACAGTTTTGGGGGATTCGGGGTCACATCCAGTGCTGCTCAGGGGTCACTCCTAGCTCTGGGCTCAGAGCCCTTTACATGCTTAAAAATTATTGAGGTACCAGGGAGTGAAATTAAGGAACTAAAGTGTATGCTTTGCACGTAGAATCCTGGGTTTTATCTTTGTCACTGCATGGGTCCAATAGCACTACCAGGAATGACTTCAGAGCAATAGTATACAAAGCTCTTCTAGACATGGTTCCAACACCACCCAAGTCATTTATAACCCAAAGAGATATACTTACTTATTTTGGTTTGGGGGGCTACTCCAGATGGTATCAGGGTTTACTCTTGACTCTGCATTTATGAATAACTCCTGGTAGGCTTGGGGAACCATATGGGGTACTGGAATCAATCCTGGGGTGGCTATGTGCAAAGCAAGTGCTTTCCTTACTCACTATCTCTCTGGCCCATAATAAAAGATAGATTCTCATAGCCTCTTTTTCATTCAATGTTTTTCTGGGTTGTTTTATTGGAAGTAAAGGATAAGTATTTAGCCTCATGCAGCTGTCTAGCAGGAAAACAGGTATATTTTGTTTATTTCAGAACTAAACTCTGTAATGCTCAGGGGACATTCCTTGAAGTCTTCACAGAACAATATATGCAGTACTGGGGATTAACCTGGGGTCAGCTGCGTGCAAAATCGGACACTTTGTTCCCTGTCCTACCTGACTCCAAAGCATGCATCAAAAAGTTTTTTTGGGGGGTCATACCTGGTGATGCTCAAGCCTTATAATTACTCTGCATTCTGGGATTATTTTAAGTGAACTTTTGGGACTATATGTGGTTTAGGGAATCGAAACCAGGTTAACCACATGCAAAACAAGTTCCTTATAAGCTGTACTATCTCTCCAGTCCTAGGAAATGTAAATTTTCTTTTCTTTTTTTATTCTTTTTTTTATAATTTTTTATTTTGAGCAAAGTGGCTTACATATCTTTCACAGTAATATTTTAGGTACATATTAATGTTAAATCAAGGGCATTCCCATCACTAAAGCCATCCTCCCTCCACCCGAAAATGTATATTTTAACAGGTTGTTTGGAAAATAAGTCAAAATATAACTGCCAGTTTCTTTTTGAACTTTTATTGTGTTTTTAAAAATTAATAAATTTGAATTGAATTACCATAACATACACAGTTACAAAATGGTTCATGATTGAGTTGTAGTCATGTATTTTCGAACAACTATCCCTTCACTAATGACTGCAGATTTCTTTCTTTTTTTGGGTGGGGGCATACCTGTTTGATGCTCAGGGGTTACTCCTGTCTAAGCACTCAGAAATTGCCCCTGGCTTGGGGGGGACCATATGGGACGCTGGGGGATGGAACCGAGGTCCTTCCTTGGCTAGATATTGCAAGGCAGACACCTTACATCTAGTGCCACCTCTCCGGCCCCAGACTGTCGATTTCTTAAAAGGCAGCTATAAGGCAGAGCATAAAACCTCATCAATAGCATTTTTATTTTATGTCATCTAAAATTCATTGATTATTTTGCACTTTGAATCAAGGTATTATTAACTGCACATGATTTTATAACATAATAAATTGGACATTTAGAAAAATATTGGTCCACTAAATCATGCATATTTTCAGAGTTTGAAATATTTATTTATGCAATATTAACACATCACATTATAAATGCTGCAAAAGATATAATTTTAAGTATTGAAATTTAATAATAATCCTTAAGTATTGGAAGTCTGGCAAGTTGATAGTGACACAAGATTTCTAAAAATCTCTTTTTCATTTGAAAACTTGAGTAGTGCAAATTCTGTCTATTATTTTTTAACATTAACATATCAGACTCATTTAAAATTGTTTTGGTCTGGTAGTCATCAGGTCTTATTTTTGTTTCTGTGATTAGGGATTATTCCTAGCAGGTTTGGAGGTGCCAAAGATTGAATTTGGCATGATTGTGTACAAAGCAAACATTTTACTTTCTGTACTATAACTCTAGCTTTTTTTGGGGGTTGGGGTCACACCTGGCAGCACTCAGGGGTTACTCCTTGCTCTCTGCTCAGAAATAGCTCCTGGCAGGCTCAGGGGACCATATGGGATGCCAGGATTCGAACCACCATTGCTCCTGGGTCAGCTGCTTGCAAGGCCAATGCCCTACCGTTGTGCTATCTTTCTGGCCCACAACTCTAACTTCTAATAATTTTTGATCATGGGTCCACCAATTACCCACTGAATGCTCATAGTTTTTCATTTGTTCTATCAAAATCAAATGGTAGTTCATGTAAGCAGGAGTTTACTGGTAGAGGATGTGAGGTTGGAGTTTCGTATACATGAAACCCGATCACAAAACAGTATTGCAAATAAGTTTTTTATCTGCTATATTATTTCTTGGGCTCCCAAAGTGTCCTTATTACTATTAATGGAAGTCATATAAAAACTTTCCCCAGAGAACACCAACAGGTCCTTTTATATACTACTATCTGATTTGATTGGATTCTCTTTCCTAATGAGATGTTTATTTAGTATTAATAATATTATTATTATTAGACATACTGGAATGGCCTGTGTCTCCTGCTTATGAAGCATCCACTCTAGTCCTCTGAGCTGACTATCTGAGCACTTTGAGCTTTGTAAAGAACTACCTTTCTCTCTTTTATTTTTACCCTTCAGGCTGAGAGTGCTTGCTGCTTCTATAACTCCTATATCTGATGAGCCTCTATCAGGAATTCCCACTTGTTCAAGGGACACAGAAAGCCACAGTTCATTTGTTTCCCAGCTCTTACAATGTAGTCTAGACACTTTGAGGAGGTGGTGGATATAATTACAGCTTGAAACACTTTTCATGCAGCAGCAACTCAGCTTTTGCATGCTTGTGACTCAAGCCTTAAGTGATCAGTAGTGAAATCTGATGAGTCATTCAGCCAGAGAAGCTGGAAGTAAAACCCCAAGGGTCTAGCATTTAGTTGTCTTTACCACGAAGCACCCTTTATTTGGAACCAATTTCTCCATTTAGTGACATTTCATTCAAGCAAGAAACATGTACCTTTCTCTGTCTGGATGTTGGTGCCCTGTGCATCGCAGTGAGGCTTATCCCTTGCGGATGATTGTGATTCATGCCTGCATCCTTCTACCTTGTTCTTGGCCTGCGAGTCTGACCATTAGCAATCCATCACCAGGAGGTTTTGTGCCCCCTGACAAAACAGAATCCACCCGGACTCTCCTTTTTCTATGGCAGGCGTTGGCAGGAAGGCGATTGGAGGACCAGGAAAAAAAACTTGGTGCTGCCAGTTGCTACCTTTGTATCCATAACTGGTTCTTCTTCGACTCAACATTCTGTTAGGGGACTCACTTCCATCACTAAAGCTGCCTCTAGCTTCCTCCAGCAACTGTGTTTCTCTCCCTGTGTCAGTCCCAAAGTGCTTCATTCTAATTTCTGTGGTTCGGCCCTGGCATGCCATTCTCTCCACCCATGCCATTCTCTTAGACTGGCTGCCCACCTCTCAGGAAATACTGCCTTTATTATGCATGTTCCAGTTAAGCCTTTGAGCATTTCACTTGTTCTCTGTCTGGATCCTGATTGACACCAACAGGATTCTGTCTCCTGAAACTCAGTTGTTCTCTCAAGCATCAGGTAGGTGCAATTTGTCCTGACAACTGTCACCTCAAATTATCCTCCTCTACTATTATGCACTAAATATTTTCCTTACCAGGCCTCATTTTTATAAATCAAATAAGATTTAGATAAAAAAAGACAATATTATATCTGCTAGCTAGAAAATTACTACATATACCACATATAAAAGACAAAGGTCAAAGAAAAACATGATTGGTTTGCCCTCGCTTGGCATCACTATGAAGTGTGAACACATTTCAGGGTGCTCTGTCTAGGGTGAAATTCTTATTATCTCACTTTCTAGATGCATGAGTATGAGTTAGTGACACAATGTCACTGTGCTTTTTATCTGTAAGCTTGAAATTGAATCATGATTTTTTTCTACTTTGTTGGGATGTAAGATATGCTAAATCAATGTATTAAAATCTATGTAGAGTTACAAGAACAATGTCAGCATGCTCTGAGTTTAAGGTAGCATTGTTTTTTGCTGGGCATGATGGTGATGAGGATTGAATTATCTGACTCACGATGTTAGCTATATAGTTGTTAGCAAGGAGTAAAGATATAGTAACCCTCAGACTGAGATATTCTCCTGCTGTAATCACTAATGTTTGGGGAGATCTGAAAATAACGACTCCCTTATCTTGTGGTTCAATGTTTGTTTCTCTGTGTACCATCTCAACGTAATAATGTGCCACAAAAATTTGCCTTAGGTATCACTGTGGGAAATACAGATAGGGAAGCAAATTGCTATCCGACTTCAGCAAACAAACAAGCAAAATATAAGAATGACATGGAGAGTGTGAAACCCAGGATAGAGAGTTGGGGAAAAATATTAGATTAGGCTTAACTCCTTGAAATAAAATTTGAAAACTGGCAGATAAAGGGCTTACATAGATGGATATTGTCTGTTGGAGGTCAAATGGATAACTTAACCTGGCTATATTCAGGAGAGGCCATCATATGCAAGCAAATAACTCCCTTCCGAAAAGAGGCAATAGTGATTACAAAGAATTGTCTGCAAAAGTCATTCTCAAATGAGGATGAGGGGGTTCAATCTCAGATGTATTGATGTAGGAATTCAAATGAGAGTTTCCTCCTTGTAATCTGAGATTTTGCGAATTTCCAGGAAATTTGTCTTCTTTCTTTATTTTGTTTTGCTTTTGTTTAGAGGATCAGACCCAACGTGGCCCAGAGTGGCAGTGGTGCTCAGAGGATAGCTATGATGAGAAGGATCAAACTTGGCCTTCCTTCATGCAAAGCCTGCCAATCTATTGTTGTTGAGTTATTGCTTTAGCTTTCCAAGTGATTCTTTTTTATTTATCATTTGATTTTTATTATGGCAAAGTTAAGGTATCTTCTTTGGAAAACAATATAGACACTACTCCAAACACCAAACATTGATTTTTTTTCATATGACTCAGAAATTCCACTTCTTAGAATCTATTCTAAGCCACAAACACTATTTGAAAAGACATTTATGCCTCGTGTTTATTATAGCACTGCTTACAATTGCCAAGTTTTAGAAGCAACTCAAATATCCAAGAACAGATGACTAGATAAAGAAATGATTGTATATAAATGAAACTACTCAGAAGAAAAGATAAAACCTACAATTTTCCACTATGTGGATTGAATTAGAGAGGAATGAAGGGAAGGCAGATAAAGAATGATCTCTCTCATATGTGGGATATAAAGGAACATAGTAAGGGAACAGATTGAATGTATATGGGGGATTCTAAGAGGGGAGGGTCCTTAGGAAATTGGTATTGAGATATCAGCCCTCTGGTGATGGTGGTTGCAATGTTAGACATATGTATATATGTAATTATCATTAATAGCATTATAAATTAATATTTAATAATTATAAATAAATAATATATTTAATAATTTATGTTCAATAATTTAGTTTATATTTAATAATTATGAATTAAGTTTTTAATAAAATGGAGAATAAACACTGAGGAATTGGGCCAAAGTGACAGTACAGTGGTCAGGGTATTTGCCTTACATGCAGCTGACCTAGGTTCAGTCCTAGGCATCCCATATGGTTCCCTGAGCACAACTAGTAGTTGATCTTGAGTGCAGACCTAGGAATAACACCTGAGGACTGCTGAGTATGGCCCCCAAACAAAACCAAAAACGCTGCTGAGAATTATTATACCAATTTTATTAAAATGCTTTATTATATGCACTTAAAATAATAAAATTAAGATTCAAGTTAAAATTTGATAGCATTTTCTGTCATGACAACTAATGCTAGAAATTGTGGGGTTATTGTGTTGTAGAAAGGCAGAGAAGAATTGGCACTAATTATTACTGATAACTTGTTATGACTAGTATATCAAATGTAATGCCTTTTCATTTATTTAATTTTCATAAGTTAAGTTATTGACATAAGCCTAAAGCTTATACAATTGGGGGTCTAAAAGCTAAAGAGAAAATCATCTGTCGAACTTCTAAAGGCATGCGCTTATTTATCCACTATTGTTTCTTAGCATAAAGATCCTTGTTCATCTGGGAAGAAATGAAAGTCTTTGAATTTATCTTTCTGAATCCAGGAGCATCACATCCTCCTCTTGTTAGTGTTTGTGCAATCACTGGAAGTAAATCATAGAAAAGAGTCACAATAAGCTGGACACAAATGTTCCCCATAGTATTGGAAGAGCTGTCTGGGGGCTTTCAGAACAGAGGTTACACACTGTCCTTTTCTCACCTTGCATATTTTCTGTGTCTCTGCTGGCCATTATATTATGTCACTATTAGACATTGCATGGCCCAACTCAAATCTCTTGGAAAAGATATCTTATTAAAAACAGAATTCCAGATTTTGACACATTTTATTTTCTATTTGCTTGATGGCGCTGATGGAATATTGAAAACTTCTGCTCTCAGGAATTCTTGGCCTCTTCTAGGGTTTATAGGCCAAACCCTATAAACTGTTCAAATCCACTCCCTGCCTTTCTTCCCACTGTGCAAGAACCTAATTATTCTGGGACAGTCCTGGCAAACTTTTTCTACAATGAGCCAGGTAGTAAATATCCTAATTTTTGCAAGTCTTGTAAGCGTTCTATCCCATATTCTTGTGCAATGCTTTTCTTTTGTTTTGTTTTAAAATGTAGAAACAATTCTTAACTCACAGGCAAGACTTGGCTCATCAGTCACTGTACATTCTCTGTTGTAGCTGCTTTTGCTTTAGGATCAAATGTTTATTAAACTTCAAGGTGTAGGAGCACAGTGTAGGCTAGTTAAAAGCACAGGTTCTTATCTCTGAAAGATTAGGATTTAGTGGACTTGAAATATGTTATAGGAGTCCCATTGTTTTATAATTTTTTAAATTACCATTTTAATGCAAGCAAATTTCTGAGAAACAGTAATAGAAGGACTTTTAGGAGGTATGAAGAGGAAGATGGCATACAGAAGTCTGAGCAAGGGTGTGGGTGGGGAGAAACTGGAACTAATGGTCAAGGCAAGAAGATGTGCTAGAACAGAATGTCTAATACTACAATAAATAACTTGGTAAATCATAGTACTTTAATAAAAATTTTAAAAATGTTTGATGTGTAGATCATGAAGATGTGAGACATATATACAATGGAATACTGTATAGATGTAAGGAGTGATGCAATCACTCAATTTGTTGCAACAGGGATGGAACTAGAAGATGTGCTAAATGCAAAAAAGCAAACTCAGAGCTCCATCTAAAACCATGCACAAAGATCAAATCTAAATGGATTAAAGACCTTGATATCAGACTTGCAACCATAAGGTATATAGAACAAGTAGGTAAAACACTCCATGGCATTGAGACTAAAGGCCATGAGAGGAAACATCACTCTCCAAACAAGTGGAAGTGGAGATAAACAGATGAGACTATATTAAGCTGAGAAGCTTCTGCACCTCAAAGGACTATTGACTAGGATACAAAGGCCACCCACAGAATGGGAGAAACTATTCACTAAATGCCCATTAGATAAGGGGCTGATATCTAAGATATACAAGGTACTGACAGAACTTAACAAGGAAAAAAAAAAACCTAACCCCATCAAAAAATGGGGAAAAGAAAAATAATAAATGAAGTAAGCTAGTAGAAGGATAAATACAGGATATCACTTATATGTGATATTTAGAATAACTTCATGAAGAAATTCAGTGGCTCAAATATGAGTTGTTGATAATACATTAAACACCTGAGTTTAGTGAGGAGAAGGAAAGAATTTGAGTGGAGAAGAAATATATATATGAAATGATGAATGACAGGATCTACAGGGTCTTAGATGTGTTGGAGGCATTAAGAAAAGACAGATCTAAATATCCAAACCAGAGTCAACAACATTGAAATTGTGAGATCCAAACTTTAATAGCCAAAATTAAAAACAGGACTGTAAAGATGGCAGGTTGGGGTGGGGTGGTGGGTGGGGTTGAGATGGACTCTGAGAACATTGATGGAGAGATTAGTCCTAATACATCATATATCTAGACCCAATCATGAATAACACTATAAATCCAAATGATTTAAATAAAAATTTAAATAAAATATCTGAGCAAAGATCATTGCAAACAAGGTCCAGCCTACACCGAAGATAGTCATAGGGCTGCACTTTCAACAAAATGCATTTATTAAGAAGCCAGTTTGAGTGAGATTCTTTGTTCCTGGCAGCTAAAGGAACCCTCAGTGACCAATTTCTTTCTACCAGTTTTCTTGGTTCCATCTCTCTTGAGAAAACCACCTTTGAAGTAGCATTCCCAAAACATCATATTAAATGATCAAACTTTCTAATAAGTCAAGCAGGTCATACTATACCTCTCAGAAACCAAAGCCATGATGTGTAGAGCTAAAAATGATGGGGTCTGGAATTGGAAAGTTTGACTTTTAGTCTTGTTCCTTTAAACATAACTGTTTGAGGAACCAGAGCAACAGAACAGCGGGTAGGGTGTTTGTCTTGCACAGTGCTGACCAGGGTTTGATTTCCAACATCCCATATGGTCCCCTGAACCTGCCAGAAGTAGTTTCTGAGCACAGAACCAGGACTAACCCCTGAGTGTTGCTGGATGTGGCAAAAAAAAAAAAAAAAACAGACAAAAGACCCCCAAAACTTTTCCTGGGCCTACCATTCTCATCTAGAAGTAGAAAATTTGAAAGAGTTTATTTTTGTACTCCCTTCACTCTAGATAATACCATTGTTTTTTTGTTTAGTTTTGTTTTGTTTGTTTTTCGGCCACACCCAGTGATGCTCAGGGGTTACTCCTGGCTATTCGCTTAGAAATTGCCCCTGGCTTGAGGGACCACCATATGGGATGTGGGGGATAGAATCACAGTCCGTCCTAGGTCAGCTGCATGCAAGGCAAATGCCCTACTGTTGCACCACTGTTCTGGCCTCCACCTTTGTTTTTTGGGGGGATACCATTGTTTTCTTTCTAATTGTCAAGACTTTAAATAACTTTAAATGTCTTATTTAAATATATAAATGACTTTATCTTATTCAAATATCTTTAAATAACCTTTATAACTCACTCCTTCCTTCCCTGTCTCTCATTTTCCTTCCTTCCTTTTTCCTTTTCTTTTCTCTTCTCCTTTTCTTCCTTTCTTCCTTCTTTCTTTCCTTTTTACTCTCCTTCTCTTCAGTTTTTTCTTTTCTCTTTTGCCTCTTTTTCTCCCTAGAAAAGAATCACAAAATGAAAGATAATTGACTTTGGCCTCATGTTTCTCCTTTCTGGCAGTAATTGTATTCCCAAGAAACTCATATATGTTTCCTATTTGAATCAACAGCTCTCAAGATTTATTCTAGGGGATCTGAACATTTCTTTTCCAGTTTGAAGAATAGAGCAATTAACACAGCATTAATGTTGATCAGGTGAAAATACATTTAATTTTTACTTAGTAAAACATAAACCAGGTTAGTCAGTTGAATAGCAACAATGGTAAAAATAAATGTACCCACCTCTTATTGTGGTAGTGCTGGTGGCATGAATTATCTATCTGGCCCTGATAGCCCTCGGATAGCACCACCCCTCTTGGCAGGTTTTTTCCTCTTCGTAGAGAAAGGACATTACCTAATTCTACCCTGAACATGTTGTGACAGGAGTCAGGGAGGCCTCAGTGGTGAGAACTCACACTCTCTTGAGATTGTTCTGTTTGAGTTGTAATAACATTTACTCTTTCTTCTTTTAAACCTGAAGGCATTATCTGTTCAAAAAAGAGAATGCATTAAAACAGAAAATACACAAAGAAAGAAGTGACTCCACAAATCACTCTAACTCCACACAACCCAGAGTGAACCACGAGGAGTTTTTTGTTTCAGCATTTTGTGCATTTTGTTTCAGCAACTTCTTTTTTTCATTACCAATGCAATATAAATAACCAGTCAAACACTGAAAGGAAAATTAACCACTGCTCATCTCTAAGCTCCTAATAGTCACGTGAAGTCTTTGGACACCCCACCCACCCCTGCTGCTACACTTGGCAGCTTTTCCTGAAGATTGCCTGGCTCCCAAGCACCAGGAGTTTATGTTCTGTGAACTGAAGGCCTTGAGCCTGGCAGAAAGCAACAGACGTGTTGGCTTTAGTGCTTTGGAACTATGCCTCTTTGTGGGCTGAACTTCAGGGAGAGTGTGTGCATAGGAAAATCAACTCTGTAAATATATGCAGCCTCTCTGACTCCTGAATTCTCACCCCAAAGATGGTCTCATCAGACCAAAGTATCTGTGACACTATTGGGGCAAGGGTGGGGAGGCAGCGAGAGATTCAGGCAGCATAGCTTAAAATATTGTGGCTGTATTTGCAGAGTGTGCTTCTGCTTATATAATTAAATAGTACATCCATTTCCCTAATCCAATTCCCTTTATTACTCTGTCCTATTTCTTCTAGAAGACCTATCAGAGCCTAGTCTCTTTTTTTTCTTTATGTTTCTGAATATTTTTTTATTCATTACAGGTTTGTAACAGAATGCAGGAAAACCCACTACAGACTGAAAGGGGTAGACGCTGCAGTTACTTTACTCAGAATTGAAATTCTGCTCCTGCTGTTTTCTCTGTTCGTTCAAGTGAAAATGCGTGAATGAATATCCTTGAGTTTCAGTTTCCAGCTCTGTAAAAGATGATCATCATCATTGCACAATGAGAGTTTATTTTGTACTTTATATTCTTCTCACCATTTTGCAGATATTAATGCACTTAATCCTCTTGACCATCTTATAGGTATCATTAAATTCTCACGTTATAATAAATACTGGATAACCTCACTCATGTGTAGTACAAAGAGACACAACAAAGGAAATGGTAGTATCAAATGATAGCAAACTCTTGACCCTGGATTACAGAGTTGAAAATACTAAAGAGGAAATTAGTGAGTGAGAGGGGTAAAAAAGGTGAGGTAGACTGAATGGAACACAAGGACATTGGTGGAAGGATTTGAACACTTTGTAGTAGTGAAGTGAGGTAAATATACATCAGCAGTGTTAAAACTATAACAGATTTGGGACCAGAGCGATAGCACAGTGGTCAGACATTTGTCTTGCATGCAGTCAATACAGGATGGACCACGGTTCTAATCCTGGCATACCATATGTCCCCCAAGCCTGCCAGGAACAGTTTGTGAGCACAGAGCCAGGAGTAACTCCTGAGCACTCCCAGGAGTGGCCCCTATCCCCCCCCCAAAAAAAAGCTATAACAGATTTGTGATCCAAATTACTATAATAACAAAATAGAATTTGACAAAAGATTGAGTTTAGGGGGAAGTAATCTTGAGACTGTAGTGGAGGGATGCAGACACAGGAGGTGGGTATGATGGGTATGGTGTTGAAATACTGGATGCCTAAAACTATTATTAATATATAGTAAATCATTATGCCTAAATAAAATTAGCAATAAATAAAAAATTCCCTTATTGTGCTGTATAAATAATTTGACCCAGGGAGGGTAAAGGGTAAACCACTTTCCTAGTTCACACAGCTAAGTGTTCTTTTCTCAGAGTTCAATCCAAATATCTATCCTCAACTATTCTTATACTTACCCCTTCAGTGACGGAGTATTTACTCCAAAGGATATCATCAGAGTTTAGTAATAATGTATGTAGAGCAGAGATTGATCAATCTGCATGTTTTACTTTTCTTTAAAAAATTTGTAGCAGATTGGGTTAGGAGTGATAGCACAGCAGGGTGGGCATTTGCCTTGCATGCAGCCAACCCAGATTTAATCTCTAGCATCCCAAATCATTCCCCTGAGCCTGCCAGAAATTCTTTTTTGAGCACAGAACCAGGAGTAACCCTTGAGTGTTATCAGGTGTGGCCCCCAAACAAGGGTGCATTGTAGAGGTCTAAAAAGAGTTCAGAGGGCAGAGTTCCCATTGACTATGCAAGGTCAACTGAGGCTCAGTTTTAGACAACCCATATAGTTCTCAGCATTACCAAGAGTATTCCCAAGTGCATAGAATGAGTAACACCTGAAGATTGCTGGATGTGGCCCCCAAACAAGCAAAAAATAAATTAAATATTTGTAGGCAATTTTCCCTTCAGTTTTATTATCTATTTTCTCCCCAGTCTCGTTTGGGTGGGAATAAATATAAAAATTAAAATGTTAGAAATTCAGTTGGTTTGTACAATTATAAAGGTTAAATGTTAAAAATAACATCCCTATACACTGTACATTTACTGTTTTGCCGGCACTGGTAAATATTTTATGAGTAAAATATTTTCAAACCTGTCACTAGTGTTGTGAGGTAGGCTCTGTTGGGTTTTCATCATGTGGGAATCTGACTTGGCCAGAAACCTATTAAGGATCCTTCAGTCTAGTGATAGAATCAAAATTCAAAGTCAGGTTACTTTAGGACCCTTATTCACTTTTATAAAATAAGTGCAATTCTTGGTAGTCTTAGTGCCTTGTTGGTTGGTGGATCTGAAATAAGAAGAATTGATCATCTTTGAAAGAATGGAAAGAGTGATCCAAAGAGTGACAATGGCAAACTTTTCTCTGTCATTTAGTGGAAAAAGTCTTTACAGGATAACCTTGAACCCTGGTAACATCAGATGTCACAACTTAAAGAGAAGACTTAAAGCCTTTATAAGAATTTGATTAACATACTTGGGGACCAGGTGGTGGCGCTGAAGGTAAGGTGCCTGCCTTGCCTGCGCTAGCCTAGGACGGACCGCGGTTCGATCCCCCGATTTCCCATATGGTCCTCCAAGTCAGGAGTGACTTCTGAGCGCATAGCCAGGAGTAACCCCTGAGCGTCACTGGGTGTGGCCAAAAAAAAAAAAAAAAGAATTTGGCTGTGTGACTTCCAGCCTTCTCTTTGCATAAATTTGAGAGTTGTACTCATAGATAGAGAGGATAAAAGACTTTTAGGCATTTTTTAAATTGTCATTATCTTTAACATAGGAAAGTTTAGAAATTTAAGGTATAGGTAGGTGGTGAGATTAGAAATTGTAGCGGGAATTACAGTAAATCCTAGACTCTGAGGATATTTTTCTTCATAAACATATATAAACACATGAACATGTGCATGCATATGTTTTATTTTGTATAGTGTGAGAAGTAATAGTGGAAGAGAGATAATAGATTAACAACTATGCCCAGATAGTTGATGCACACTATTCATTTGAGGCTTATGCAATATGGTACTAACTCCATTTTGGATTGGGGGAAATCAAGGCTTAGGACATAGATGTGTTAGGATCTTAAAGAAACACAATACTAACCTGGGATTTTAAATCAGATCCTTTAGCTTCAAATGAAACTACATGAATGTGATCAAATGTCAACAAACATGTACCTAGAGATCTCTAGAAAAAGTTGGACAAATATTGTGTGACCAGTGGAGCCCAAAAACACATATATGGGGTCAAAACTCACCCTCTGTTAGTAAGAAAGAAGATTTTGACATGTTCACAGTTGACAAAAGTAAATTGGTTCCAGAGTCTTCACTTGCTAGCTTGTATGTTTTAAATTTCAGTTGATAGAATCGAGAAGACCCTAAAATAAAGTTGTTAGAAATGATTTTTCAGGGAGTGAAGTGCAGTTAATGCCATGTGGTATATGTGGGTAAATGACCCACAGAAAAACACTGATGTGTGTGTGTGTGTGTGTGTGTGTGTGTGTGTGTGTGTGTGTGTGTGTGTGTGTGTGTGTGTGTGTGGCGGGTTGTGCCACTTCCAGTAGCACTCAGAGGCTATTCCTGATTTTTTTGTTCAGGAGTCACTGCTGACATTGCTGTGGCAACCATGCAGTGCTGAAGATCAAACTGAGGGGATCAACAGCAAATA
>PVKC010004030.1:0-15414 GCA_004027635.1 Crocidura indochinensis | reverse complement strand
CTTCTGGATGGCTCCTCCAGGAGCAGTAGTGAGTCAGCTGCACTCTCTGACAGAGGCAATCTGGATACCTTTCCTGTGACTGGGAGGAATTCATTCCATCTCTGCACTTCTCCCTACCAGATAGTGCTGTATAGCCCTGGAGGATTAGTGGGATTTGTCCCCTGGGTCTGTGAGATCTGCCCTGGCCTGCAGGTCAGTGACTTTTGAATGACCTGCTATCTCAGGGCCTCTGCACCCTGCCCTGCCCCTTGAAGGAATCTATTTTCCTCAGGCCTGTACTGCTTCCTCAAGCTGTTTAGTTTACTTAGGGCTAGGTGGAGAGGGAGGGTGTGGAGAGAGAAGATAGAAAAGCTATCTTGGGGAGAGGGAAGTCAGGGCCATTAGAGTCCTCTCATCATAGGCAACCACTTATGGAATTTTCCCTGATGACTGTTTGGTTCTTGGATTTCCCAACCTGTTCACTCCAAATGCTTGGCAGGGCCTTTTCAGTTCAAATAGTCAGAGCTGCCAGGCCACCAGTTTAGCCTTGGGCCTGTGACTAAATAAATAAGGGGGACCCCTCCTTTAGCCAGAGTCACTTATTTTCAAAGACAGGGATTTCCGCAAATGTTGCCATGAAGCCCGCAGGAAGCAATCTGTGGGCATGGGCACTGCGCTCTGATGGCAAAGCCCTGCAGCTGGGGGACCCATCTCCTGTCCCATTGAAATCCCACTGTGATTGATGACTGGAATGGAAAAAAGTCCCTGGAGATGGACAGTTAGTGGGGTAAGAGCAAAACAACAATGGCTGGCACATGGCCCTGCCTGGGAAGGAGGCAACATGGGAGGAGCAGGGCAATGAAAAGTCTGGGGTTTGGAGTCTAGCATGATGGGCTAGATTCTCACCAACATAGCTGGTTTCCTGGCTGGGCGAATTTGGGTTCATCAACATCACTGTTTTGAGTTTCAGTGTTCTGGAAGCACAAAGGGATGGTCATACCTCTGATAAGGTTGATCTGAGCATGGCATTTGCTAATAATTCAGAGAAAAATAATTAGAGCCAAACCTGTAAATGGCCAGTTTGCTACCATTATTAACTTTAACTATTCTGTGATTCTCTAAAGACTTAACCCAGTGCACAGAAATGGAAGTGGTTTCAGGAGACACTGTTCTGCACTGGATGGGAAGAACCTGATCAAAAAATCAAACTAATTTTGGCACGTTCTCCTTAGACTGGGGTAGTTTCTGAGTATTCGAGGAAGACTTTGTGCTGGAGCACAATCCTAGCTTTAGACTAAGCTTTGCTTCACACCCCAGCTTTGCTTATCAGACTTAGTTTGAAGCTTTAAAATGATGGGAATCTCCACTGGAACTTTTATGTTTTAACGCTTATATGAAGGGATCTATACTGCCAATTTGGGGTGGTGTAGGAGTCAATGGCATGATGGGAAAACCAAAAAGTACAGACTTGGCATCTGTAAACGTGGTTCAAAGTTTCCCCACAGCTCATCTCTTCTGTTGCCTTGGCCCACAATGAAAAGAAGACTTAGTTTTATCTCATGTAAAATAGGGATAGAAACAATACTTAATTGAAAATGCATTGCTGATGATGAAATTGATTCTGTTAAAGGTGAAGTGAATTCTATAAAGCCCTATCCAAGCCTGTCACAATGACAGGTGCAGGGTCCATAATACATGTCATTGCTATAAAAAGTCAGATTTCAGGTATTAAGTGCTCAGAATCACATTCTCTCTTTCTGCACAACTTTGGGCTCAGTGGCTGGGAGGTGGTCTTGATCATGAGACCAAGGGTGGCTGGAGTGGCTGTCAGGTGGAGTGGTAGCCAGGGAGTTAGTCAGGATACTTGGCACTGGGAGGGGATTGCTCTGCACTTTTGGCATGGGTTTGGGGTACAGGCCTGAAAGCTTAGACACTTTCTCTCTGTCTGGTGACTATACGATTGCATCACGCTTGTTATTTTGGTGGCTGGAGCAAAGGAAGGCTTTTCTTGGTTCAAACAGGAGTCAGGGGCAAGGCCAAGCGGAGGAGCTGGGCAGCTGTCAGGACAATTCAGGCTGGAGTGGGCTCTGTGCCCAGCCAGGCAGCCTGTGAGAGGGAGGAATGCAGAGAAATGTGACATCTGCCTCCCAGCCACATCCCCCCATTACTCCTCCTAGTCCAGCTGCTTCGGAGAAGGAAGGAAACTTGCATTTTCCCACTGCTATTGTGTACCCGACAGGTTCATCAATCTCAGCTCAGCTCATCCTCCCCCCCTCTCAAGCTGGTTTATGTTCCTCCTTACAGAAGAGGAAGAGCAGACTCAAGGGCAAAGGGAGGTGTGGAGCCAGTCTTGCTCTTTTCATGGCACCGGAAAGTCCTCGCTGGCCCTGTCACCAAATCACTGGCAGCATCTGGCTTATCTTGAACCGGTTCTGGGTCTTGGGCCAGAGTAGACAGAAATAAACCTAGAGGCCTGCAGTTCCTGGCACTCAGGATCTGAGGAAAGAGAAACCTCACTTCAGACTCCTTCCTGGTTGAAGTACCCTGCACTGACCCTGTTTTTCACCTTCCTGTCCCCTATGCTCTGCAGAGGCCTTTGGCCTGGAGGGGCCAATGTATCCCTGTGCCAGCCCAGCAGGGTTGGCCTGCACTACAATAGCGGGAAGGGCCTCTTGGAGCAAGTACTTCCTGAAGTGCCCAGAACAGCCACTGTCCCCGCAGCTCAGGAACAATCACTGCTCAGGCCAGCTTCCGTGCCCTTCTTAGGGCTGCCTGAGTTCAGTGCTTTCTGTGCTGCAGCCAAGAACCTTCTGTAGGCACCGAGCTCCATGAAGGACAGGCTTCCAAGTGTAGGACACCAATTCTAGACTCTCACTTCTAAAGATCCAGGACAGATCTCAGGCTAGATGAGATGTGAGCTGCCTAAGAATCTTGGATTCTGCCTTCTATAAATCAATAGCCTTTTTCAGGACCTTTGACCTTCTATCACCTTCCTTTGGACTTTGTTGCAAGTAGAAAGGAAAAAAAAAGTGTGTAAAGTAATAAATTCAGGAATTGGACTATGCATTTGGTCATTCATTCTGTATGCTAAAATGAGGCCCACTCTGTGCCAAGCACAATGGGCTGCAACCAACAGATAATTTGGCATGAATTCACTGTCTTCTGTTTTTCTCTACTCATTTCATAATAATGACCAAGTCCTTGCCAATTTGCAAGGGATGAAGATGTACCCAGGCCTGGACAGCTTCAGTCCCACCCAAGGCAGGAGAGCCAACCAGCAGTTGAAAATCCCAGATCTTGTAGTGAGTCTGGGAGGAAGAGGGGGGATGATAAGGGGCACATACAGGAGGATCAGTGGAGTCTGATTCAGTCTCCAGTAGGAAATACAGGAAGGAACACCTGGGAAGATAAGATTAGGCAGTGATATGGGGATTGAATAGAAAGAAGTATTAGCCTTGAAGAAGCTGGAGGTGAAAAAAACCCACATGTTTTCTAAGACATGACAAGGAAGATTATAAGACTTAAGGGGACATAGGAGGAGTGAAAAACTCCAGTGGTCATGCCCAAGTGAAAAGCTTCACTGTGTCATGTGTTCCTGCCTATGATTCTCTGTTTATAAAATAGGGAGGGTGATAAAAACAGTAGGTACATCAGAGAATATGGTAAAGACAAAAAGGAGTAAGGAGTGAAATGCTTGCACTATATCTGGCATGCAGTAAGTGCCACAAAAGTGTATAATCATTAGGTGGAGAAAAGTGAACAGAAGAGTAGGAAAACAAAGCAATTCTACACACATGCCATGAGGTTCTGGAACCCCAAGAAAAATCAGAAAGATGTAGTTTCTTCTGCAGGGAACTTGCAGTGTAAAACTTGGACCTAGGGGCTGGATATGTCACTACAGTAGAATATGCACCTTGCATATTTGAGGCCCTGGATTTGATCATCAAGACCACACATTCAAGTCACTCAAACACTCTCACTACTGCCGTCATCATTACCACCCATCCCCACAAGAAAAAATTTGGGTCTTGAATTAGAAAAGCTTGTATTCTATTTTCATATCATCTGTGTGACTTTGGGCAAATTACTTGCTATCTTAGAGCCTAATTCTTATCTGTAAAATGGGCATAATGACAGAACATTCCATATAGGATTAAGAGTGAGGATTGACAGAATTACTAGGAATAAATTAGAAGACATAGCACTAGAAAAATAATCACTGTAACAGTTGGCAAAAGATGAAAGAGAAATAACTCATACAAGGCAGAACAATGTTTAAGATGATGTCTTTGGATATTGTGGCTACAACCTCAAGTGAATGTATACTGTTTTAGAATAAAAATATATTTAAAGGACCAAAGAGATAGCTCAATGGGGTAAGTACATTGTGGTCTGAGTGTAATGAGGTCAGGAGGTCTGGATTCCAAGGCTAGCACCACATGTCCCCTGAGTACTCTCAGGAATGATTACTGAGCACATATCTGGGAGTAGCTCCTAAACACCATTGGGTGTGGTCCCCAAACCAAAGAAAATTAGAAAACAAACAAAAAATACAAAAAGAATATAAAGAATTATCTCACTAACTTCATCCTCTATCTTCATATTTCTTTTACTCATTTTAAACTATCCTGTTTGTCCAAACCTAGGAAGTCTGTACAGACCTAGGCACCCACCCAAATCTCGAGATCATGAGTGGAAAATCATTTGATAAATGAAAACTTTTTCAGCCCCAGATATGGTCAAATTTATGGTTCCCTTAAACACATCCTTATATCATTACTACATCCAGCTAGAAACTCTAGCTGGTTTTATTTTGCTTAAATAAAATAAAGTCAGGTTTTATTATTTGCTATTTTACTTATTAGCAAGAGTTCTCTTAATAAGAAGCCAATTCATATGCAATTAGAACAAAGGATATATAAGAATTCAGCCTACCCCTTCGAAAGGCAATATTGGTCGGAGAACCAAGCACTGTACACAAAGCACAATTTCCCAAAGCCCCACTTCTAAATCAAAACAGTTGACTTTGAGACTCTCTTCTTTCTCTGGACAGCAGTGTAATCGATACGTCACACTGTAATGAACTGGAGGGCTGATTAAGAGCTTATGTAAATGTTGAAATCTTTGGCAACATGCACATCCCTTAGATTTTGCCATGACTCAAAGCAGGGGAATTTTTCACAAGCTAGAGCTCTTTGAGAATACCCACACCCCATGGTGGAAACCTTAGAAGAGTGAGTGCAAGGAACGTCCCTTGGTGAGGGATTAGGGGGCTCTGGACAGGTTTTCAAAGGCATATGGAGACAAGATGTCAGTGGGAGCTTGTTTTTCTGACGGAATTTGAAATGCTTTTAACCAGCAATGTTCCAAGAGATTTTTAAGTGAAGAGGTGAATGTTATTAGTTTATAATAAATGAATATTTGTGATGACTTCCTTGTGGCCCATACTACAGCACAAAATGTAGGGGAGGAGATGAGGCCTTATAGCAAAAGGCTGCTTTTGCCTCTTGATTTCATGAGCATAAGGAACCCTTTCCTTCTCATAAACAAGTCTATGAGGAATTCTGTGATTGTGGGCATGCTTGGAACTGCCCTCTGCCTGCTTCAGTTGCTTTCCTTACCCAGGGAGATGAAAAACTACCTCCTTAAGGATGATAAAATCTATTTCTTTAGCAGTCTTTAAGATCCATTGAGACTATAACACATTCCAGCACCTTTATGAAGATGGTTGACCATCATAGCAGTTGATGAGAGAGGACTATTATTGTTCCCATTTTACAGATAAGAACACTGTACAAGAAAAGCTAGCCATGTCATTCCAGATCCCATAGTTGCTTAGTGTTGAAGTCATAATTTGAATCTAGGTGTCAGACTTGGCAGTGACTTTTAATGACAGTATAATCTTTATTGTGTGTCTAGGTAGAGGATGACTGCATAGGGAAGGATTCTAAGATAACTAAGTTCAGTGGGTGACTAGTTGGCTTGGCTTCAGTGGAAAGCAGGAGGGTTGAATGGCCTACCAAAGAATGGTATTATGTCTCTATGGTAACTACCCCTCCAGAAGATAGGGCTGACATATTTTGGGAGGATACTCAGTTGCACTCAAGGGTTACTCCTGCTTCTACACTCAGAAATTACTTCTGGCAGGCTAGGGGGACCATATGGGATGTTGGGGATTAAACATGGGTAAGTTGAGTGCAAGGCAAATGCCTTACCTGCTGTGCTATCACTCTGGCCTAAGGGGCTGGCATTTTGATGGCATATTGGGAGATGGTAATAGTGAGACATTCTATGGGATAGAATAGACTTGTCACTTGACTATTGGTAAAGTTCTAATTTGATGTGAGTTTTATAGATTCATAGATCCTGAAACCTGGAAAATGGAATGATCTAAGTTGCAGGTGTTACACTACGCACACAAGAAACTGGTATATGGTGGATATATAGTGGGTTCCTTCCCTTTTTCTGTTTATCCTGGTCCCAAGAAAATTAATTTGAAAAACTGATTATAATAGTTAAAATATTCTGGTTATTGGTTATGAAATAATTACTATACTTAAGAATATTTAAATAATGTGACTTCTTAAACCAAAATTTGGTTGTGCTGACACTCTGAAACTAGTTTGGGATTTTTTTTTTATTCTCAGGATATTTCAGATTGGAGGAGTTTTATGTTGAGACTGTTTTTCAGGGCAAGGTGGTTAGTTGCTTTCAGGTTCATGAAGAATAATTTCCTTATCATTTAGACTGAGATAAAGTTCTATTTCTTATGAGATTTTTACATTTGGTATGCGGTATCTGATAATTGGAAATGGTCATAAAATATATGAACTTTAATTTTATATATTTTTCTTGTGCACTATGTCTGGGATAGATGTCTGAATCTAAGACTTTATTTTATCAGCCAGGAAGCCAGTTAGCTGTTTGGCTATGGCCTTGATTGAAGGACCTGACCTGACAAGGACTTCCTAGCAAGGAAGCAGGAAGCAAGTAACTCAAGCAGATAAATTCAAGCCAAAGTCCAGAAAAACTGCTTATAGTCATTTAGCAGAGTGTCCACATGCAAAGTCCAATGAGATCAAGAGAGATAAAGAATATACAATTGGAAATGTGAACTGCATCTGAAAAAGATCCAAGAGAGGAAGGTTTTAGATAAAAGTGGCTAGCTCTATGCAGTTACCTGCACACTGATATTACTAACAGGAATTTAATATAGCCATAAGACATTTTTATTGAATGATTAGAATATGTCCTTTGGAAAGTCTTCTTCTATGATATTCTCCTATTCATATCCTATAGCATTTTTACCAGGATGTTGGGGGAAACATCTTTGACAGTGTCCTTGATTTTTCTCAAAGTATTGTGGAAGGTCTTTAAACAGAATAACCTAGTTCATGCTCATTGAAGACTTAGGACAGAAAAATTAAATTGCCTGTTTTGTACAGAAAAGTAGGTCTTGTTTCATAGCCTCACGATATTGAGATTGCCAATAATACTGATCAAACATGTATCAGGAACACTGCTTTAGTCAGGCTTATCTCTTTATATTTTCAGGTCTAATGATGTAAAGACCAGTTTTAGTACTATGTAATTACAGAAGGTGATTCTATCCCTGTATCTCAAGTAATACATACATTAATTATAATACAGATACTTATGTTAAGTCATGAAATGTTTTAAATGTTGATAATATGAGATAGTCTGCTTTTCCAAACTTTGTTATATTATTGGAGTGCTTGTTATGATAATAGACATTTTACAGCATAATGACCATTTGCATTAATGAAATAGTAGGTGTTACAGGGACTCATAAATGTTGCTATCCTTAAAAAGAACAGGGAAGCATTTTTGGAAAGTAACTACCAGATTGTTTCATACCTAGGAGAAGTTGTTAAGGAGTAAAGCTTTCCTTACTGTTGTCATCAAATCTTGGAAAATTTCTTATCTCCAGAAGACTAGTCACATTTATTGTATAAGTTATGACTATGAAAAAATTTAAAACAAAGATGAAATAATTCTAATTAAAGACTTATCTGGAATAAAAGATCCAAAGTTCCTCTCTTCCATTGCCTTTGTCTCTAGCACTAGCAGTTCCACCTGGATCTAGTTAAATTCTTTTGTGTCCTGATTGACACTAAGAAACAATAAGATTTTAAAAGGGAGAGTCACAAGAGGTGGAGAGAATTAAACCTTTATTATGCAAGGACTGGATTGTATTTTCAATAGGACACAATAGGCAGTGAAGCCTCCCATTTTTGTCTGGGGCACTGTGTACCTCCATCCCCCTCCTCTTCTTTACACAGACACATTCCAGATGGAATGTCCTAGATGATGACTCAGAGTCATTAATAACATGACTACTTGTCCAGCCCAAAATTTAGACAGCCAAAAGCCAAGAGTCTGTTGTGTTGAAGTGGTGCTGGGTGGGAAACACTCTCTCCAGAGACTGAGGCAGGGTATAATTTGCCAAAGGAGGGTTCATATGTTTAGTCTGTGACTCATGAAGGTCTTAGATTAGTAAATAGCTCTCTTTCTGCTCTTACTGTTGACAGAGCTGGTGACAGCTTACCTTTGCAGTTGCCAACGGGAATCTGGGTCTGGTGTTTGACAAGTTCAACTTCTCTAACCAGTCAGGTCCTTCTCTAAACTGACCAAATAAAAAAAGACAATGAATCTATAGGTTATATTTAGAGATTTGACATCAGAAGGTCAAACATCCAGCCACTAAAGAGTCACTGAGAAAGGAACCGTTTGGAAAAAGAGGGGTTTCTGCTTCCTGGATTGTAGGATTAGATTTTTATGTAACTATTGGGCCATATTATAACACTCTGTAGACTAGAGAGTCTTAGCAATTAATAATCTGCTTAGAATAAAGGTTCTAGAAATAGATATATCATGTAGGACACATTTGACTTAAGTTACAAATAACTAGCTAAGAGTGGTCTGAGCTAACATTTCTCATTTGAAGCCATATAAAACCCCCACTCAAATGTTTTCAGGATGTTCTAATGTGGCCATAGGTAAATATAATGTATCTGGGGAGAGTAGTACATTTCATGAGTCTAGGAGGCAACTGGTAGGATGGTGGGGTTCAAAATAAGTAAATAAAGTCAGAAGGGAGTCATGGGTGAAAAATATAGCATAAACAATAAAGATATTCATTATCTTACATAATAGGCCACCTGAAGCTGAGCAATCTAAAGAGAATAGTAGTTTAATGCAGTTATAAAAATGATAGACATATTTCATCTTTTCAATTTCCTATCATTCATATGTATGTAAATCATTGGTTTTTCTATTGATTGTCTTATTTATATTGCTCAAATAAATGCCATACCTTTAAATATCACAACAGTATTCATGGTATCATGAATAGTATCATGGTATCATGACAGTATCATGGTAGAATCATGATAAGTATAGGATATGGAGTGACAAAAGTATCCCTTTTCTTGAATGACTATGACTTAAAAAAAAGACAAGAAATATCTTAGGGGACCCGGGAGATAGCATGGAGGTAAGGCGCTTGCCTTTCATGCAAAAGGTCATCGGTTTGAATCCCGGTGCCCCATATGGTCCCCCATGCCTGCCAGGACCAATTTCTGAGCATGGAGCCAGGAGTAACCCCTGAGCACTGCTGGGAGTGACCCAAAAAACAAAACAAAACAAAATAAACAACAAAAAAAGAAATATCTTAGAAACACTCTGGTTCATTTAAATGTAGGTAAAATTATAAAACTCAATTAATATATATTATATTGACTATAATAAGCAATAGTTATTGTGTTGTTAATGTTTAGGGTATTGATTTATAAATGTACTGTACCTCCATATCATCAAAATGATCAAGATCCTTCACCATTATTTCTATGTCATGCTTAGTCCAACTCTTCATTACCCAAACCCCTAACCTTTGCTGCTCAGGAATCTGAGTTTTATAATTCAAGATCAAGGGTTTATCATCATTTCATACTGACTATTTCCTTGTTTATTTTCTCTCTTTATAACCTAGATGAGTGAGTTTATTTCATTTTTTATACCTTCATTTTTTTTTTTGGGGGGGGTCACACCTGGAAGCACTCAGGGGTTACTTCTGACTCTACACTCAGAAATAGCTCCTGGCAGGTTTGGGGACCATATGGGATACCGAGATTTGAACCACCATCCTTCTGCATGCAAGCAAATGCCTTACCTCCATGCTATCTCTCCGACTCCCATTTTTTATAACTTAACTTTTAATTTTATTTGTAAAAAATTAATTTTTAGGTAAGCACCATGGTTACAAAGTTGTTCATGATTGAGTTTCACTCATATAATGTACAACACCCTTCACAAGTGCACATTTTTGCCACCAATGTCCTCAGTTTATCTCCCATCCTCCCTGCTGCCTGCCTCTGGGTCAGAGATTTAACATTTTTCCTTTTATCTCTATCTCTCTATCTTTTTATCTTTCTGTATGTCTCTGTCTTGTTTTTTCTCAGATAGTATTTTGCTGGTATTTGTCTTCTTCTTATGATTTGTTTCACTTAATATGGTACCAACCCATTTCATCCATGTTGCATTGTACTACAAGATTTCATCTCTTAGGAAATAAATGAAATGGTGATAATGAGGGAATAGGGTTTAAGAAACTTGGGCATACTAGAGATGTGGGAGAGTAAATATACCCAAAGCACACACTCAACAACACTGGAAGCATGAGGTCTGAAATATAATCACAGAACCATGAAATTTGTTTGTCAAAGTGTCAAGTGTGTGGAAGCTGTTGGGGACATGGGAACACTGGGGAAGGGAAGTTGACCTACCGGTAAGGTGACAGGATTGGTGTCAAAATATTGTATAGCTAAAAACCAACTTTTAATTACTTTGTAAATCACAGTTCTCTAAATAAAAATTAAAAAGAAGCACCTGTTACATGCATAATTGATGAGAATCTTAAAATCAGAACTGTAGCACATGTTTACCCCTGGCTGCAATGGAGTCATGGGAAGGAGAGTGGGTATAAATATGAATTAGAATAGTCATGACTGACTGACTTAGACCAATTATGATTCAGTCCCCTGAAGTCTGAATTTCTTGCTACTTTTGACTAACCCTGATATTCTGTTGGCAAAAAAAAAGTAGTTTATTGGGAGAATAAATAATTTCTGCGATATAGTCTTAGAAAGCTAGCTAAAGACATATTGTTCTTAAAAACAAAAGGCTAATTAAAGAGGTCTGCATGTAAAGAGGTTTCAAAGCATTTCAGAAAAATGATGGATTTCTAAGACTCTTGGTGTATAATAAAAAATTGCAGAGAAAAATAGCACACCCTTTGAGATTTTAGTCTTTACTTGCTCCGTGAACCTTCTTATCCCCTCCAGGCAGGTCCAGCCAGTTCTTCCTTTTTGGTTCCTTTGCTCTTTGCATGCACTTGTATTAGACAAACCATCTTACCAAATTCTGAGTCAGAGGACATATTTTGTGTCTGTCCTAGATCTGTGCTTAAAATCTTTCTGTGGAAGTTAGAGAGTTTTTCTATTATCTGATAGCAAAAGCACTTTCTTTTGTTATCAGATAATGGGCATTCATGGAAAGCAAACACAAACTAAGCTTTAATTTTAGCTCACAAGCTCCATAGTACTTCTTCCATGTCACCTTTACTGTCATTTCTCTAGAATACTCTATTTCCTTCACTCTCAATTTTGGAACTTTTCACATTCTTCTACCTTTTTGACACTGTGATTTCTTCTGTACAGAACACTCTTCTTTCCTTTCTTGTCCTGGCCATCTTTCACTCTTCCTTCAGACTGCCGCTTAGGTGTTATTTCCTCTGGAAAGTCTTTCTGGTCCCCAGGATTGGATGAGACATTTCTCTGTATCCTCTTTTTATTCTTTGCATGCCAGGGCACTCATCACTCATCACACTGCCACTACTGGCATTTTCAGCAATGGGACCCATATGTAGTCACCCCTTTTTGGCAGATTCTTGGTTCAGTGCCTGGTCCATGCTGGTGAATATTTGTTAACTGACTGAGTGACAAGGTTTTCATCAAACTTTCAGTGTGCATTCATGTGGCAAAATGCACAGATGTGGCCTGGTTCAGAGGAGGTGCTCTTGGATTCAAAAGGATTAAAGTGGAGAAAACACCAAGATACCATGTGACCACAAAGAACACATTACTTCTGCCAGTACAGCAAACTTTTTTTCTGGAATAAAGGAAGTGAAATTGGTTTTAAACATTTATAAAGCAAGAAATGTCTAATTTGCTTTATTTTTCAAATGAAATTTCACCCTGAAATCTCATTCAAAATTGAAACAATAGGGCAGTAAGAAGGAAGTAAGAGGATGTGTTTCTGTGGTTGCTATCACATATGGTCATAGTTGGTGGTTAAAACCATGGGGACAAATGATCCCACAGTTTTGTTGCTGAAATGTCATAGGGATCTCACTGGGTGAAAAACAAGATTGGCAGGGTTGTGTTCATTTCTGGGAGTTCTAGGGGAAATGGTGGCATCCATTTTCTTACATTTGCTAGTTTTGAAACAGTGGCATTTCTTGGTTCAAAATCCTTCCTTGATTCTCAAAGTGAGCAGCATTTCATCTCTCTACCTCTCTATCATCACAGCTTCCTCTGACTGCAGCTGAGAAAGATGCAGAGAAAGTGGTAGCAGTGTGAGATGGAGACCAAGGTCATACCTGGTAGTACCTGCAGTGAACTCAGACTTCAGATATATAAGGCAAGTGATCTACTTTGAGAATCACATCTCTGGCCTCATATCTTAATTTTCAGGACCTGATTGCACTTTTATAATTCTAAATGAGCATCTCTTTAAAAATGTTTAATTCAATCACACCTGTCTAGGTTTTTTTTTTTGTCTTGTAAGCAATGCAGTCACAGGTTCTGGGGATTAGAACGTTAAGGGAGAAGGCTATCATTATTCTACCTAGCAGAGGGGAAGAAAAATGGGGTGATGAAGAACCATATATCCCTTCTTGTCCCCACAGTGGTTTTTGGAGCCCCAAGAATATTTGAAGAGCTCTATGATCTCTAAAGTCTCCACTAGCTTCAAGGACAAAGAGCATTCTTTGAACTTGGAATGTTATTACCTCTCTAGCCCCCCAACTGCAGAATGGCACCAACACGTGTCTCCATGCGATAGGATGGTGCTGAAGTTCAAAGAAACAATCACTGCAAAGCACTTGGCTCAGTGCCCAGTTACTATTTGGCACTTGTTACTATTTTCATTATTAGGAAGGCCCCTTCCCTGTCTAGTATGTGGCTCTACTATTCTTATTCAAAACCTATCATTAGCAGAAGGGATTGAGAAACTGATTTGCCTGGATCACTGTAGTCATACAGTTAAGATTTTAAAAAATGTTCTAGTTATTTTACCTCAAAAATCATGGTACATTTTTGAATGTGTATTTTTGTACTAAGATCAATTTGTCCTTTTGAGCATCTGGAACATATCAGAAAAATGGTGAGCCCCAATAGAAAGGAAGAGGTTGGAAGTTATCTGGTGTGGGCTTACACCAGCAGGCAATGTGCAGGTCTCAGTGTTGCTATAGTAAGAAATACAAAGGGTTGAGGATCTAGCTATGAGGCAGTTTATGAAACATAAATACCGGAGAAGTTTACCAAATATTAGTCTTCAATTTTATTGCTTCTGTTAGAAGCACTGTGTTCCAAATGACAATAAAAATCTGACTTTCTAAAGGTACATAGCCCCTCATGTTATATTTAGAGAATCTGATTTATGGGAACACTCATGAGAGGGACCAACTTTGAGGAAGAGGACCAACTCTCATTTCTAAAGCCTTGCAGTGGTAAGTTTGAGCTAAAGGCAATTGGGTGTGGAGTATAAATAACCTGGAGATTCGTCATCATCTTGATTCATTATACCACTAGGAGATTGTACTCTTGAGAGGACAAAATATCAAACAACCCTTATACATAAAATGATTATTGCTGCTTAAATTTCTTAAAAAATGTATTTAGTCATCCTGAAATTACAAAGTTATTTATGACTGTGTTTCAGGTCTATAATGTTTCAATACCAATTTCCTTCACCAGTATCCACTTAAATTCACAAATGTACTTTCCAACCTCCATATGCCTTTAGACCTCCACAGCCTCTATGAGAGAGGCCCTTTTATAAAAAAAGATAGTTTCTGGCACTATAATTTATAATACTGTTCATGATAGTTTCATGCATAATACTTTACTACCTTTCTTTTAGTTCCCTCTCCTCATAGTTGAACACTTTCTTCTTTCATAGTTATAGCTCCTTTTCTCTCCTATTACCCCATCTCTTACGTGGCATGATTCCTACTGAGGGTCAGTTATCATGTTATATATTTATATTGTCTTTGGGCATTCATTATTCTTCCATGTTTATATACTGCATATGAGACAGAACATCTATCTGCCCCTTTCCCGACTCAGCATGGTATTCTCCAGCTTCATCCACATAGTAGTAAATTACTTAATTTTATCTTTTTATTGCTGAGAAATATTTTATTGTATATATGTAGCTCCAACTATATAGAGAACTTATACCTGGTGCTCAGGGATCACTCCTTGTGTGGTTCAAAGGACCATATAGTATCCTGGGGATTGAATCTGATTTGACCACATGCAAGGGAAGAACTATTGCTCCAGCTTGTTTCCAGATTTCTGTGCCAAATAGAAGCTCAATTCCTAGATTTTATTTTAACAAAATAAAACTCAAGTTGTCTAAGATATTAGACTTAATACATTAGGACACATCCACATGATGAAATAGAAAGTAACCAATTCTTACAAGGAAATTGAAAATTATAAATAAGTATATGCAGTGAGTTAGTTAAATGGGAAGCAAATAAACAAAGAAAGGTAAAGGACATATGTTCTTAATTGATACAATTCTAACTCTTTATTCTTTCTTTTGTTTTTGTTTTTCTTGGGGCCACATCCAGTGATTCTTTGGGGCTACTCCTGGCTCTGCATTCAGAAAATGCTCCTGACTTTGGGGATATGGCACTCTAGGGTTCGAACCAATGTCTGTCCTGGGTCAGCCACGTGCAAGGCAAATGCCCTACCACCGCACTATCGCTTTGACTCCAAACTCTCTATTCTTAAGAAATATTTAAAGATTATTCATGTGTAATCTCAGTTAGAAAGGGATCCCTTCCCTCTCTGATTAATATGTTATTTTGTCTCCATTTTTTGAAATGAAGAGAATAGCATAAAAATATCCATACTTTGGGTATGGAACCATGTTGTCTGAGTCTAAACTTTGCTACCTACTGACTTACCAATTAAACATTCTCAATCTCAGTCTCTATATATCATTTGGGAGTAATACTTATTCTTGGGCTATAGAATGGCTAAGAATATTAAAAAGATAATACAGGGAGAGGATTGATACAGGAGTTAGAACATTGTTAAACAAAAAAAGATGTACCAACTG
>PVKC010004029.1:0-36883 GCA_004027635.1 Crocidura indochinensis | reverse complement strand
ACTGATTTCTCTCTACAATCATCCTAAGGGCCCCTCAAACTCCCTTCATGCTCATGTAAGCTCAGTTCTATAGACATAAACTTCAGTTCTGATGAATTTGACTATTTGTTATTTGCTAACTGTGATTTTTATATATAACATATGTGAGAGATTTTCCTGTATGTATGTAGGAGAAAGTGGTGACACCTATACACATATTAATTAAGACAGTTCATCTGAGATTTTACAAAATAAAAGCTTAATAAAACATTTCAAAAACTGTATTTTTTATTTTAGAGGTATATTGATTAAAATTAATACAATTATTTTTGGGTTTTTTGGCCACACTCAGCAGCACTCAAAGGTAACTCCTGGCTCTGCACTCAGAAATTCCCAATTCCTGGAAGGATTTGAGTACCATATGGAATGCCGGGAATTGAACAACGGTCTATCCCAGGTTGGCTGTATGCAAGGCAAACACCCTACTGCTGTGCTATTACTCTGGTCCCAAAATAAATATTTTTTGCTAATACTTTAAAGTTTATGTCAATTTTTAAATATTAAGCAAAAATGAATGATTTCTATAAAGTTTTTTTCTCTTAAAATTGCTTTTTTTTTCCTTATAAGTTTGACAGAATACTTCATGTTTAACTTATAGTTTAATTTATTTTGTTTATTAATCTGAATGCTTTGCAATTTTATAACAATTTTATCTTGGATAATAATTGCATATTAAGATTCATACTTTACATGTGTTTTGTAACAATATATGTAAATTATATGAATATATATATACATCTATTTAGCATTATGCTGGTACATCATCTGAATAATAGTGACTCATTATATATTCACAACAATTATTTTATTGAAATTTATTACGATGCTTTTTATTTACTTACATATTCATATATTGTTGAAAACAGGACATGCTATTCAAAAATTTAAGAACATTTGTCATTCACAAAAAGAATATTTTTCTTTTTTGATAAAAATTATTATTATGGGGGCCGGGCGGTGGTGCTGAAGGTAAGGTACCTGCCTTACCGCACTAGCCTTGGACGACCTCAGTTCGATCCCCCCGTGCCCCATATGGTCCTCCAGGCCAGGCCAGGGGAGACTTCTGAGCGCATAGCCAGGAGTAACCCCTGAGCGTCACTGGGTGTGGCCCAAAAACCAAAAAAAATTATTATCATGATTTCTTCTGAACCATCACATCCTGTTATAGTGAAAATAATTCTTATATAATTTATATACATATTAATACATTTTAATTAATGAAATTATCTTTATTCTTACTTCAGTGATGAGTTCAACAAGTCGCTATCTCTGTCATATTAAAAGTCAATCAACAAACTCAAGAAAGATAATTCAAAGATCAGAAGCATATACCTTACATACTCAAGTTCCCAAGTTCTGATCCCTGAGTACAGTCTCTGTTTGTCCCTGAGTATTAATCCTCAGGTTCTGACATCCCTAGAACCCCTTGACTGAGCAGCACCCTGTCACCAGGCATGAGGATAATCCAATCAGACATTTTCAGTTTTAGTATCATGAGAACTGGTACCTTCATAAAGCTGAGGGGGCACTCAAAATACATTTCTGTAAGTCTTAGCATGAAACATCTGAGCAGTAACAGAATTGATTCTCAAGAATAGAGGCAGGAATATGCCCTGAAATCACTGTCTATAGCCCCCAAACAAACAAAATGCCTATTATATTTTTTCTATTACAGGTTTCATATCATCTTAAATGTAAGGACAAAGAGCCATCTTATTTTCATATTTACTGCAATATATGCTCTTAATATAACATTTTTATTCAATAGACATTTTTATTCATTTAATTTAGGTTCTGAGAGGTTAGGGCACTTTTCTGCCACACTGCAGATCCAGCTTTGATCCACCGCATCCCTTTTGGTCCCCCATGCATTGCCAGGAATAATTCCTGAGTACAGAGCTTAGAATTCCTGCCTTTGACCATAGTAGGTATATCCCAAAAATAAACACTAGAAAACCGATATAGTAGATATATATGTACTATTCATATGTATTCTTTGCATGGTGTTGAAACCAGTTTAATTCCCAGTACCTTCACTGGATAAAGTACTAAATGCTTTTGAACATTATTGGGTGTGACTCTGGAGGTCACTGAGAACTGCCAGGATAGCCTGGTAACCCTCAACCCCATAGGACTTGATCATCAACAATTTTTAGGTCTTTGCATTGTCTTGCAGACTTATTTGGCTGGAAATCTGTCAGAGCAGTGCTGAGCATAGTGTGAGAGGCATTCTCCCAGAAGAAAAAGAAGAAAACATTTAGTCTATAGAAAATAATCATCCGTTGCCTTCATGATTTCTACTTTTAGTAATATTATTTTAAACTCTTCTATAAATAAAAACAATAACAAAAATATTTGTATTACTTTATTTTACTTGTTTTATGGTTTTAAAATATATGCTAGTACTTTTTGCATAAATATGAAAAGCATAGAAAGCTTTTTTAGTCTTTCCTCAAAACATTGTGTGTCTTTATATCATTTTTGAATAATTCATTACTAGGATCCTAGTTTTAAAAGTGACATTTTAAAATATGTTACATTCTCCATGCAATGCCTTTTTAAGAATTTTCTATGCTGGTTTGCTAATATGTCTGTCTATTCTCTCATAGCTCTGGGCTATGTAGATTATTCTAGCAACTAAATATAATTAATCTTGAAAATACCTTGGTACCCATTTATAAGCCTATCTTTATTTCCTAGAGTCATATGTGAAATCATTTCTCAATTGAAGAAATATATTTTGAAATCGGAATAATATTTTATTTGCATACTAAGTTAGAACTGGAATATTTACAGTATTTAAAGTCACTCCTGTTACTGTAAATAAGCTTTCACATTATTTTAGATAAATTCAAAATTAGAATAAATCTAAACATATTTCACATATTAAGTCATTGAAAATCTGAGTAAATATTCTATATTATATATTTATCAATGCTGCATATATGGATTAAGTACTAGTAACTTTAAATATTATAACATATATTAATTATGAGAACAATATTTCTACATTAATTTAACTCAGAAAGGTCAAGTTGAGCAATAAACTGGTTAAGTAATGCATAAGTATTCTCAGGCATATTCACTAATGATTCAATTCTTTATATGAAGTCAGTATTCATCCAAATGTCACAAAATATTCTCAGTACATAAACACTTAGACAAGTGATAAAATTATAAAAATTATTTATCAGGAGCTGGAGCAAAACCACAGCTGGTAAAAGCTTGCCTTAAACATGGTCAACCTGGGTTTGATTTTGGCATTCCATATGGTCTCTTGAGCACTACTGTCAGGAGTATTTTGATCCCCAGATAACCAGGAGTTATCTCTAAGTGCAGAGGTAGGAGTAAACCCTAAGCACCACTAAATTTGGCACGAAAACAAAAACAATGAAAGCAACAAAAATATAATCAACCATTAATATATCATGTAAAACTTTATAGTATACCAAGATAAATAAGTCTATACTTCATTATAATTTACTATGATTGATGATGAAAATATCCTTTAGAAATATTTTAGAATGTTATATGACTAAAGTTGGAGTAATAATACATCATGCAGAGTGTTTATTTGCATTGTACTTGACCTGTTTTCCATCTCCTGCACCCCCAGATGGTCCCTCCTGAGCTCAGAGGTAGGGATTACTAAGTACAGAATCAGGAGTAAATACCCAATGGGGTATGTCTTCTCCCAGAAAAAAATGTTTAAACTAGAATGTTACAAGCCCTATACCTGTGTCATGACTATTTCTACTGCATAAGCATTTACACCCATTTTCCTTTAGACTTCCCTCTCCTCTGAGATCACTCCATGGGTTCTGTTCTCAGTGTGGTGTAAGCAGTATCGTGTATTCTGTGTTATTATAAAAGGCCACTATAACAATTTCACCCTCATCCGTTCTTTTTAATTGAAGTAAAATTTAGATAACAAAGTTAATTATTTTAAAGAACAAGTTCATAAGCATTTGTAACTCACAATCTTGTGTGATGATAGTCTCTATCTAGTTACTAGCAGGTTCAAGGTGTGCTATCGTCTTGAAATGATGTTATTATAGATCAATTGCATGACTAGCTATTAGCCTTCTCATTTGGAAAATGGAAGGAAACAGAAGAATATTGCTTTGAACATGAGTTTATTATTGTATTTTGTTGTTCTTGTTGTGGGGGAGGTAACTAGCAGTGTTTGGGAGATTATTTGCTGCAAGGCATCAAATTTTCTACATCCAAACATGTATATACCCAGTTGTGTTATTGCTCAAGCCCAATACTACTTTTTTATGAATATATAGTAGAAAAAAAGAAGGCCCCTTTGTTTGTCCTTTTTCTAGGAGTCTCACTTCTAAGAGCAGAAAACAATGATATTCATGTTCCAAACTTTGCCATATCACATAGAGGTGCTATTTTCCTTGATTCGTACACAGAATGGATCATGCTCTAATTTGCATTACATACTTTATTTACATATTAAATATGTACCCCTGTGAGAGTATTTTAGTAATAAAACTTGAGTAAAAGCCATCACAAAAGTCCCTCTCAGCTGAAGTTATCTTCCCACTTTCCATCCTCCCAATATTTCTTTGAGATATACTTCTCAGAGTGATGCTAAACTTAGGTCTCCTCTTTGAAGGAGTAAGTTGAAAATAATGAATACTCTATCCTAGAATATGAAACATGAAAGAAACCATTTTTTTACCTAATGCTATGTCCCTCCATACCAGGCATGTACCCCATTCTCATGAAGTAGTTAATGTCCTCCCACTCACTTGTAAGTGGTATCTAATGTATTTATTCTTCTGTATGTCCAGTTGCTTATTGTGGACTTTAAAAAACTTGTAGTTCAGTAATAGTGCTGCTAGAATTCTCTCCTGAGACTTGTACATTTTGCAGGACCTGTTACACTATTTTCCCTACTCCACAGAAGAATTTGAGAGGAATCACCATTAGTGACAAAGTATGTTTAACAGAGAAAGTGAAAGTACAAACAAAATGGAACTCCACTCTCATAAACTCAGAGAAATGGATCCGCTCATAGAAAGATGGATGTACTCTATAAGTTCCTACAGTGTGTATCCTACAATGCTAATAGGTAGGAATGTTTTTTTTTACTATTAAAATGAGATTGTAGGGGCCCGGGAGATAGCATGGTGGTAAGGCGTTTGCCTTTCATGCAAAAGGTCATCGGTTCGAATCCCGGTGCCCCATATGGTTCCCCGTGCCTGCCAGGAGCAATTTCTGAGCATGGAGCCAGGAGTAACCCCTGAGCGCTGCCGGGTGTGACCCAAAAACCAATAAAATGATATTGTAATCAACAGGTGTTAATGTCAAACAGTTTTGCAGCCGTTCTGTGAATGGACCTGTTTTTTGCTAGCTTATTCTCCAGACCTATTTGACAGGTGATGGGATATACTTGGTGAAACTCTCACTTCCTTATTATATCTTAGTGGCATCATCTTCATATGAAGAGTTAACAAAATAAAACAAGTAAATTATATATAGTGAAGTAAAATGATTGCAAGGGAGTAGAAGACAGAGGGGAAAGGAGAGACAGTATGATAAAATCTCTATTAGAAGAAGCAAACTGTATTATCTTACGTGATTAATGAAACAGAGAAGTGTTGAGAAAAAAAGATCTCAAACCTCTATGCTAGTAAATTGTGGTTAAGAACTTATTAATAAGAAATCTGGGAACACCAGTTTCAGCTGTTTGTTGTAACAGACTCAGCAAAAAGAATAATAACTTTTCATTTCATGCATTTAAACTAAGGAACCACTAATCTTAAATATAAGTAATCAACCTATGAGCAAGCATGCATATGATCTTGTAAACAATTTATGAGAAAACAGGTAGTCTTGGTGGAATGCTACAATCTCTATATGGTACTCATATATAGTCCTACTGCATTCCTTAAGAAGGCCTATTCAAAATTTAGCATGATTTTATTTCTTGAGAGAAAGAAATGACAAAATGTTAAGCAATCTGAACTTAAGTAGACATGAGACAGCAGATTAGGCATAGAATTTAGCCCTTTATACTTCTAATATATTTCTTTTATAAAGAATTTGAACACATTCTATAGTGTTAAGTTTTGCCATAAAAGCAAACCAAAGCAAATTTTTTATTGTTATCATGCAAAAAGAAATTGAAAGGTGAGGAAGTATGAAAATAGTTGTAAAATTTATGTGAAAGTCTTAGCTTCATGGACTGGTGAGTACTTAATATGAATAACTGATGGAGAATGATTATAGTGGGGAATTGTGATTAGGAGGAAAAAGTACTATAGCATTGGGAATCTCTATCACTATCCCCTTAATTTTTCTGTGCAAAAAAGGCACTCCCCAAATTTTAATCATAAAATTAAAAAGTTTTTATTCTATTAAAAGCTAAAAATATTTAATATTTTTAATTTGTGGGAACACACCCAGATATAGTTAGGACTTAATTCTGACTCTGTACTCGGGTCATCCTCCTAGCAGGCTTGGGGGATTCTATCTATATAATGCCAGGAGTTAAACCTAGGTTGGCCATGTGCAAGGTAAACACGCTAACTGCTGTATTATCGTTCTGACCATTATAATTTTAATATTTTAAATGGCATATTTAAGGTGTTAGGCTCTTAGTTATATATTAAAATAATGTTATCATAAAATGACATGGAGACTTGACTTTCCTTCTCATTTATCACTAATTCTAATAGAGAAAAATTAATTTCATTTCAAAGTTTTTAAATTATCAAATTTTCCTTCTGAAAATCTTAATTTATAAGCATTAATTTAATCAATTTTTGAATCACTTTTTATCAATCTTTTTTACTAAGTGTCATAAAAGTTCTTAATGTGTCAGGATAGTCAAATACCATAATCTATAATAATTATACTGATGAGCATATTGGCTCTGAACTTTTATGGAAATACAGAAAAAAACCTATATAACATCTCTTCTTTATGTAGTTGTGGCACTAGATAAGACTCTGGAAAAGATGGAATTTTTGAAAATTGTGATACATGAGGACAACACAGTCAAGCAGCTTTGAAAAATGAACTACTTGTCAAAGGACACCATTAAATGTCATAAAAATTAATGACCAAAATTGTAGAAAGTTTACATGGTTAGTTATAGGGGACTTGATATCTGTTGGTAGACTGTTCACATGGTCCCAATATAGTTTGAATTTACTTTGTAGATAAACAGAAGAAATGGAAAGAAACACTGATATTTGTATTAGTTCATATGTAATATTATTTTAACAATAACTGAATATTATTGAATGATGGCAGTTGATAAATGAGAGTACACATTGAAAATTTGTAATTTCTGACTTCATTTTTTTCTGAGTTACTTTTTCAGGTCACAATTCATTAGTACTTTGTTAATCCATCTAGATACTGTACATGATTCTACTGGGTGTAATGGCAGAGCGTCTCATCCTAATCACCAATCTTCACAGTGCACTGGTATTCCATCATTTGTGCTCCTTTGGTTAATTTTGGTGCAAGCTGAAAGAGCTTAAATGCAATGGAAGATTATGACAATCACTATGGACATTACAGACAATATTTTCTTTCTGTATTTTTGACTTAGTGAGTTATATAATCTAACCCACTTTCCTAAGATGGTGAGATCTATAGTGTGTGAGAGCTTGTTGGCAAATCATTGACTGGAAAAAAAACACAACACTTTCTGAAGTTTTCTTTTCATAAGGACTTCTTCCAAACTGAGAAAATGCTTCAATTTGAAAAGTTTAGAGACCTAGGATGGACCAGGTTGGAACCCCTGGAGTCCCATATGGTCATCCTAGCCAAGGGTAATATTTGAGCGAATAGCCAAGAGTAAACCCTGAGTGTTACTGGGTGTGGCCCCAACCCCCACCACAAAAGTACATCCACTCCAGGGGTGGGGGCAGAGTGGTATAAAGCAGTTGGGTGTTTGCCTTGCACGTGGCTGATCAAAAACAGAAGTGTGTTTGTGGTTTCAATCCCTGACATCCCATACGGTCCCCCAAGCCAGGAGCAATTTCTGAGCCCAGAACCAGTAGTAACCCCTGAGCACAACCAGGCATGACTGACAAACAAAACAAAAAAGTACATCCACTTCTTTATGGTTCTCTGTATAGACACCAATCTGTCCCAAAGTCTTGGAATGGCAGTGTTTTGTCTAATATCACCAGGATTTTAATGAACTGAGTGTGAGCACGCTCCCCTACTTTCTCATGTTTCCTTAAATCCTGGAAGAGGAAAACATGACACACAAAAGTATTGGTGTTAGCAAAAGTGCTTTAAATTCCTGGATCACTTTGTTGCAAATGCGGCCACAGAACAACTCCATTTTTTGGGGGGGTCACACCCGGCAGTGCTCAGGGGTTACTCCTGGCTCCATGCTCAGAAATTGCTCCTGGCAGGCACGGGGAACCATATGGGGCACCGGGATTCGAACTGATGACCTTTTGCATGAAAGGCAAACGCCTTACCTCCATGCTATCTCCCGGGCCCCGTCCATTTTTATTTAATATTATCCTCCCTATAGGAACACACAAATCTAGACACTGATATGTTTCTGAAGAAACCTAATGTTTAGAAACAAATGATGTAACAGAATTGTCATTAGAAACAAAAGCTTAGGGGCAGGAGCAGTGTTGCAAATGGTAAGGCATCTGTCTTGCACGGCACCTAGGAAAGACCTTGGCTTGATCCCCAGTGTCCCATATGGTCCCCCAAGTGAAGAGTGATTTCTGAGCATATAGCCAGGAATAAGCCCTGAGTATCAAGAAAGGCCCAAAAAACCCTATAACAAGTATTAATGTATTTCAGTAGTAGATAAGATCTATTATTTTAATTGCATATAAAGTTCTGTTAGTACATAGAGATTATTTTTTTTGGTTTTGGGGTCACACCTGGCAGTGCTCAGGGGTTACTCCTGGCTCCATGCTCAGAAATTGCTCCTGGCAGGCACGGGGGACCATATGGGGCACCGGGATTCGAACCTATGACATTTTGCATGAAAGGCAAACGCCTTACCTCCATGCTATCTCCCGGGCCCCGTACATAGAGATTTTTAAGCATTTACTTAGAGAGGAAGACTGAAATACTTCTCAATAATGATCCATTTAATTAATTAATTATTTATTTATTTTAGGCTTTATTTATTTATTTATTTATATCCCTGATATCTTTTATATGTTTTTGAGAATAATTTAATAAGAATAATTCAGTGAATTATTTTGTCCCAATAAACAGGATTTCTTGTTAAATTTTAGTTCACATTTTTATTTATATTTATTTATTTTTAATAAACCTTCCACCAGTGTGACATTCCCATCACCAATATCCCAAGTGTCCCTCCCTCCTCAGCACCCCACACTGGCCTGTACTCTAGATAGGCTTTCTACTTTCCTCATTCAGTCACATTTTGTTATGATCATTCTCAGTGTAATTATTTCTGTTACTGCATCCAACAACCTCTGTGGTGAGCTTCATGTTGGGAGCTGGACCCTCCACTCCTCCTCTATTTTGTCTCTGAGAATCATTACACAAATGTTTTTCATTTTTCTCAAAACCGAAAGATAAATGAAACCATTCTGTGTTTATCTCTCTCCCTCTGACTTATTTCACTCAACATAATAATTCCATATACATTCATGTATAGGAAAATCTCATGACTTCATATCTTCTTATGGCTGCATAATATTGCATTATATATATGTATCACAGTTTCTTTAGCCATTCATCTATTGAGGGGCATCTAGGCTGTTTCCAGAATGCTGCAATGAACATAGGTGTGAGGAAGGGATTTTTGTATTATTGTGTTCCTAGTGTATATCCATAAGAGTGATATAGCTGGATCATATGGGAGCTAAACTTCCAGCTTTTGAAGAAATCTCCATATCACTTTCCACAAAGGTTGGACTAGACAGCATTCCCACCAGCAGTGAATAAGATATTAAGATATCTGGTATAAAAGAAGCAGTAACTACCTGAAATATCTGACAGAGAATTTTTTGAACCTAGGTTGCCTGTTTAGGAGGCAGAGATTCCTATGAGACTCAGAGGAAAGAGCATTGGAGGGTAAAATGTTAGAAGCAGATGCTATAGCTCCTATGTCAATTTACAAAATGCCCCGGATCACTTGCCATGATAGACATTCACCATAACCATTGTCCTAGCTTCCAGCTCTGATTTTCTCAAGTTGTTCCAAATAGATTAGCAGAAGGAAATAACAAAGCTTAGAGTAAAAATTAATAAAGTGGAAATAAAAAAACCAATCTGAAAGATCAACAAAAGCAAAAGGTAGTTCTTTGAAAAAAATAAACAAAATTGATAAACCACTAGCAAAACTCACAAAGGAGAGAAACTTAGTAAACTGGATTAGAAATGAAAAGGGGGATATCATTAAAGATAGTGCAGAGACTACTTTGAGAAGCTAGATGCCATGAAACATGAGAACCTGGAAGAAATTGATATATTTCTGAACTCTTATACTATTCCACAATTAAAGCAGGATGATATCTAAACTGGCCCATCACTACTGAGTAAATTAAAATGGAAATCAAAAACAAAAGCCAGGCCCAGATGGATTCACTAATAAATTCTTTCAAACCTTTCAAGAGGAACTATTATCACTTTTTTTCAGACTCTTTCATGAAATTGAAGAAACAGGAAAACTCTCAAATAGTTTTTATGAAGCTAATATCACCCTGATACCAAAACAAGATAGAGATGCTGCCCTTCCCCACAAAAAACCCTTCAGACCAATATCTCTGATGAACACAGGTGCAAAGATCCTCAACAAAAAATCCTGGTAGATCAGAATTTAGTCTTGACTATGTACTCAGGGATCATTCCTGGCAATACTTGGGAAGCTTGCCTACTGCAAGGCAAACAGACAAGCCATCTAGATACTCTACTATATTTCCAGCCCCTATCCTCATGTACTTATTTCTCCTTTTATATAATCACTTATCCTTGCGCAGGGGCCATGCTAATCTTCTCTGTATCGTTCCAATTTTAGTATATGTGCTGCCGAAGCGAGCACTATATAATCACTTATCAATAAATATATATGAATATAAATAAACATAACTATTTGATATAGTATAAAATTATAATGCATATGTATGGTTAATATATAAATTTTTGTCCTTTTTGTTTGAAATGAATGGATTAGGTAGAACTTAAAATTGACAATAAAAAAACAATTTTCATTTACCATGTACTTACAGAGTAATCGACAGACACCAGCTTGATAACACTGTAATTAAATTTGATATTAAGAATATAAGAGGCATGGAGGAATAGTCAAGTAGATAAAGTGCTTTTCTTAGCTGTAATCAACCCTGGTTTGATTACCTACACCAAATATAACCCTTTGCCCCCAGCTATAGAAGGAGTCATCTCTGACACAGATATAGAAATAAGGCTTGAACATATCTATATGTGATCTCAAAGAACCTAGAATATAAATGAAAGACCTTATTTTGGTTCCCCTCATTTTGCATAAAGAAATACAATATACTATTTTGACTTTTAAACATATAAAGAATATATTTACCAGTGAGGTGGCGCTAGAGGCAAGGTGTCTGCCTTGCAAACGCTAGCCAAGGAAGGACCGTGGTTCGATCCCCCGGAGTCCCATATGGTCCCCCCGAGCCTGGGGCAATTTCTGAGCGCTTAGCCAGGAGTAACCCCTGAGCATCAAACAGGTGTGCCCCCCCCCAAAAAAAACAAACAAAAAACAAACAAAAATAATATATTTGACATATATATCTATAAGCTAGAAACTTTATAATGCTTTAATCTTTAGGTTAGCATTTTATTGAGATACATAATTATAATAAATGCAATGTTATATTGTAGCCATTTGTATTAATTTTATAGTTAAGAATCTTAAATTCATTCTATTATTTGCATCTCCACAGTTTATAATAAATTAACAAGGCATTGATTTATAGCATTGCAGAAATGAAAAAGAAATTAACACTCAGAACAATGAAATGACTTTACCAAGGACACACAAGATCAAATAAGGTAATGTGTGAAAATGGTTTTAATACGATAAGTAGACATGTAAAACTTAATAAATGGTAATTTGAAGATGAGAAACAAATTATGTTTCTGAATAAAACATAGTTCTTCATCTTCAGTAGAAAGTTGGAACTTACTAAAGCATTTATGTTAAAATGTTTAAAAAGCTTTCCTCCCATATTTGAAAGCTATTTTGAGACAAGTGCACATTTGGACATAGCTACTACCTCCTACCTGTATAATATTTTCAAAAATTTTATTTTTGCAAGTATTGTGTATGAATTGTTCATAGACTTCTAGAAGGGATCTGATTCAAAAATGCTTCAAACACTCCTGGAAAATCATGTTATAAAAAGTGTTGAAAAAGAAAGAATGCAAGTGTGAATGAATCAAAAAAAGCATATAGTTGACATACAACAAGAACACTAAAAATGTTACTTAAGCTTTAAAGTTCAGAGTTTATCATAACTATATACCATTTTATTAATAGATAATTTTTGTTTTTACTTATTAAAGATTGAAAAATTGTAAATAGTTAATAATGTGAATGGAATAATGATAGTTGTAGGTTGTGCTTTTCTCATTTCTAAAATATAACAAAAATAATTCAAGTGGCCACTGCAATAGTACAACATGGAGAGGTTTTCCCTTGCATATGATCAACCCATATTCCATCCATAGGGTTTTTTTAAGCACCACTAAGACCAATTTCTGAATGCAAATCCACAGCATCTCCTGAACATTATGTGTTATGATCCCAAACCAAAGCCAAATAAAACCAATCAAGGTTTCACCTACAGAAAATAAATGTGAATATATGGAAAAGACATAATGAAATATGTCAAAGTGCCTTTTATATAATTTATAAGTATATTTAGAACTAAGAAAAATATGCAGTAATGAATCAACAATTTGCGTTAAAGATGTATATGATTCTATACAAGTAATTGATCTAATATGTTTCTAAGTATTCTCATCATTTATTAAATCTACAAAAAGAAAACTCCTTCAAAGACACAGACATAGAACTAGTTGCCAAATGTGGGGAACAGAAAGACTGTATATTATGATAGAATGTTGATTAAAATTTTAAATATGGATCTGGGATGATAGTACAGCAGTTAAGGCATTTGTACGTTGCCAAATGGGTTTGATTCCTGGCATTCTGTGTGATCTCCCAAGCACGACCAGGAATAGCTTTTGAGCATGACCATATGTGGCTCCAAAAATAAATAAATAAATTAAAAAGCAAATAAAAATTTATATATAAAGATTTGTCTAATTTCTCAAAAAAAGACTATAAAAATATCCATTGAAAGGTGGGTATTTTAGATGAAAATAGATTGAGAGGGGGATCGAACCAAGGTTGGTCTTGATCAGTCACTTGCAAGGCAAATGACCTACCTCTGTGCTATTGCTGGGGCCCCATATTTCCAAATTCTTTCTCTCCCATCATCTTTATATTTTCATCAAGAGTATAGCTTTTCTCGTTTCTCTTCTGAGAGGGTCAGGAAGGGCCCTGCAAAAACTGTCTCTAGGAGTCACTCAGGCAGAAAGACCAAGAAAGGAGGAGTGAGTGAAAACCAGCTGCCAGAGGTGCCAGGCAGAGAGGTGGCTCCTTTGTCTATGAAAGCAGATGGGCCCCGTTGTGTGATTAGCTATTGGGCGAGACAGAGTGGACCTGACAGATTTGCGTGTTTCTCTTCTGAAAGGGCCAAGAAGGACCCAGCCAAAACTGTCTCTAGAGGCCACAGAAAAGCACAGCCACTCTGCTTCACTTCACAGCTGCACACTCTTTCTAACTAACGAACCTAACCATAACACACAGAAAAAAATCACACTGCAAGCATGATAATGGGAAATCCTTGCAGGCAGACACCATGTACAAAGAATGAAGTTGATAGCTGTGATGACCGCCCCAATCATCTGATTAACCTTTCAGATAAGGAGTTTAGAATAGAAATATGGAGGATCCTCATGGAAATCAAAGAAAACATAGCTCTAATTGAACAGAAAACATAAATACAGACATCAGAAAATTCCAAACTGAAATAATAGATTTTAAAAACATGGTAGCTGAAATGAGTACCTCAATGGAAAGATTCTCTAAAGGGTAACAGCAGAAACTTTACAGATGCAAAAACCAGTCTTAAAGGAAAAACTGAAAGGTCTACTTTAAGAAAAGACATACCAAAAGACAAAAATGCATCCCTATTACTCTTTAAAGGACATTCTCAAATTCTTGAGATATGAGAACTCTTAAAAATGAAATGTTCAGTTTTGTGGGGAGAAGACATTACTGAAGCTTTGAGGCTTTCATTTTTAGATACTACCCTCTAAAAGTGCTCTAAAAAAGAACATCTGTTTGTTTAAACTGGATTATATTGAATCAAACCCGATGCTTCATGAATCCATATATTCTCTATATGCCACAATGAAGTAAGAAAAAAGAAATAAGTGGGTGTCATTGTATTCTAGATAGAATGCAGAATGGTAAACCAATTGTATTTTATTTTAATATCAAGGATCAGAAAATGAATACAGCATGTCAAGTTAATAGCCTTTCCAGATAGGTGATCTGGCTTCAATGCCTGGCACCATATCTTATCCTCCAAACACTTCTAGAGGGATTCCTGAGAAGAGCCAGAAGGAAGCTCTAAGCACAATCGAATGGCCCCCAAATTAACAGATAAGACAGATAATATCAGAGCTTGAAGCTAGAACAGTGGATATGGTGAATGTCTAACATGGCAAGTGATTAGAGGCATTTTGTAAATTGACATAGGAGCTATAGCATCTGCTTCAACATTTTACCCTCCAATGTTCATTCCTCTGAGTCTCATAGGAATCTCTGCCTCCTAAACAGGCAACCTAGGCTCAAAAAATTCTCTGTCAGATGTTTCAGGTAGTAATTGCTTCTTTTATACCAGTTGTGCTTCCATTTACCATCCCAGAGACATGATACACTTATTTGCTATTGAGCTCTTTCATATTCTGTAGCTTTATATTTATTTTAAAACTGCATAACAGCCTTTAATTTTTTCCCAATATGCCACCAAGGATACTGTTATTAATGAATTTGTGAATGATACTAGATTTGTTAATATTATGATATAAACCAAATGTATAGCAGTATAAATGAAGAAAATAACTTGTTTATGTCATTAAGATTCTCATCTCAGTGTAGATTACAATGGATTGAATGATTATGTTTGTAATGCACGTTTGTAACACAGGTTAAGTGACTGCCACCCCAAAGAGTTCTCTGGGCTCTGATTGAGCATCTGGGAGTACTACCACTTGTAGTCCAACTTGAACTTCCTGAACTTGATGACATGTGTGAACATCAACAAAATTATAGATTATAATGTTTCACTCCTCCTAAAAAGATCACTTGAGCAAATTTTAATCAGTCACCTACCCATTCTTCTTCAATTCTATGCACCCAACAATTTTTTGTTTACAGTATGTTTTCATAAGACTTCTCAGAAAGATGTTAGCAGATACTATCAGATTCTTGTTTCTTGCAATGAACTGGATTTTGCTTAATTTATTCCAAGCATGTAACATATATTGATGGAGTCTAATAAATTATCATAGGCATAAACCACATTTTTGTTATCCTACACCAGTCAGTTATCAATAGTTTTTTTTTTTATTGGAAACAAAGGTGTATCTATCTGAATGTATGTCTGTGAAGGTAAACCATCTTGTAAGGTCAAATGTGGCTAGAAATAACATCAGATTTAGGTTGGTAAATTTCAATATATATTAATGGACTGGGAAGAATTAGGCAAATATTATAAAGAACTTAAGTCTCCTTCTGCTTCCCATTCTAGCCCAGGTAATAAATATGAGTGAAAACTTGCTATATTCTATGTTTTAAGTGCAATTTAGTTAAAAAATGGTGTGTGGTCAACCTCTGTACGGGACAAAATAGAAGCTAAGGTGAGCATTACATATCAATGTTACTTGGCTTGTTTATACAGGACTTATGAATATTATGATACTGTGGGGGAAGACCCCCATTAATGTCCTGCATTTTGTTTGTGTATCAGATAAATTTCTTTGGGGCTATTTTGAATTTCAGACTAGGGCTGAAAGGTTCTTGCTTCATGCAGAGCCTTGAGAACGGAATTTTCAGTACCTCAGATCTTGTGCACACTTCTTCAACCTCTTCTGGAATATCTATAATCACAAAGTCTGGGGAAAGAGGTAGAATCAAATTTACCCGTGGAATGTCCTTAGAAAGGTTATTACCTTCCAACCATCACAGAGTGTTTATGGGTTTTCAAGGAGAATGTGGTGTATGTGGGCCCACGTGTCCCAAGGAAGTAGGGTTTGAGATAAAATGGAGGGAGGAAAATAATGACTTTAGAGTGCTTGATAAAGAAAATCAGAGTAGGATGTTAAGTCTACCTTGGTCTCCGGGTCGTCCATAGGTCCTGCCAGGCTGACTTTTTGTTCTGAAGTTTCTTGGCTCAGAGTGATATCTGTGACATCCAGATATGCAATCATTTCCAGCTGGGGAAAAGGGCAAGATGGAACTTGCATGTGGAGTGTTTTTAGGAAGGGTAATTCCTTCTAGTAACAAGGATTTACATGAAATTTTGAGGTAAGATGGTATATGTGGGCCCATGTGGTCAAAAGAAGTAGCAATTGAGAGGAAGTGGATGGGGCAAATCAAGAATGTAGAGCCATCAATCAAACTATCAAGTCAAGTCTGCTTTGTCCTCTGTACCAAGGATCTAACCTGCCAGGCTCAATTGGTTCGTTGCATTTTCTTTTGGCCCATTGCTCTCTGCTGCATCATACAGTATGGGATTTCTTAATCTAAACCATCCTGTAATTTGAAATGATGTTAGAAATAAAATCAGGTTTAGATTGGTAAATTTTAATATATTAACAAACTGGGAAGAAATAGTAAAATATTATAAAGAATTATGTCTCCTCCTGCCCCCCTTCTTTCTCAGAAATAAATCTGAGGGAAAATTTGCTGCATTCTATGCTTTAGGTGCAGGGTAGCTAAAAACAGGTGTGTGGTCAACTGCTGTACAAGACAAAATAGAAGCTATGGTGGGCATTACATGGCGAAGGATCTTTGTTGTTTACACAGGACTTATGAATATTAAGATACTTGGAGAGAGACTTACATTCCTGGATTACATTTATTTTGTGTACCAGATGAATTTCATTAGGGGTTATTCTGATTTTCAGTCTTGTGAGCTGAAGGATCTTGCTTCTATGCAGAACTGTGAGAACGGAGTTTTCAGTACCTCATAGCTTGTGCACTCTTCTTCGACCTCTTGCAGAATATCTATAATCAAAGAGTCTGGGAACTGCATCTGGGGAAAGAGTCAGGATGGAATTTGCTTATGGAGGGTCCTCAGGAAGGGTGATTCATTCCAGCCATCAATGAGTGTCCATGGGATTTTGGAAGAAAGTGGTGAGTGTGGACCCATGTGTTCAAAGTAAGTAGTGTTTGAGACAAAATGGATGACTTAGAGCAAGTTTTCCAAGAGATCAGAGTGGCATTTTAAGCCTTCCTGGCCTCTGTGCCATTTAGCAGTTTTGCCAGGATGGACTGGTTTATTGCTTGTTCAATGGGAAGATTGTACTATGCCACCCCCCCCCATAGTCTGGGATTTGAGTCTTGGGAAAGGAGCAGGATGAAATTTGCTTGTATAGTGTCTTTAGGAAGGATAATCATTCCAGCCTTCCAAGAGTTTACATGAGATTTTGATGAGAAGATGGTTTATGTCAGCCCATGTTTTCAAGAGAAAGTAACAATTGAGAGAAAATGGAGGGGGGAAATGAAGAACTTAAGAGCATTTAACCTAGTTAACTCAGAATAGGATGTCATGCCTACCTTGTCCTCTGTGCCATCCAGCTCTCCTGGTAGGCTCAAAAGTATAGCTGTCTTCTTAATTGGCCCAACGGTGTCTGTAAAATAATTTTCATATTCGAGAGTTCGAGAGTTTGATCCACCACAGTGGCCATCTCCTCACTCTCCTTTTCCAATGTATTTCCTGTAGTGGTGCCATAGGTTGCCAGAAAACTATGGAGTCAGAGCAGAATGAATGTCAAGTCCCTGCAAAGCTTCAGTTCCTCCCTCCCAATGTGTGCCCAACACTCCCAGGAATCTGAAACTCACTATTCTTGACAATCAGCTGGGCTTGGAGCTGCAGTTTCTTCTCCTGGGTGATTTTAAGGAGATCCTGAAGGTGAGGGAAGAAGGTCATGAGGGCTCAAGGGACGAAGGCAGCTGCAGACCTTCCTGTCCAACCACTCAGATCTTCTCTCTTACTTGGGTCTTCCTGAGGTCCTCTTGCAGCTGCTGTATGTTTTTATGGTCTTTTTTGTTCTGTAGCTGCAACTCCTCTAAGAGCTGGCTCTGTAGCAGCACCTGTTTTTACAGCTGTTTATTCTCTTCCCTGGTCCTAGGATAGCTAGGCAGATGGTCCTGAATCTTTCCCAGGCCCTGCTGAGGTTGTTCGAGACTTTTCATATGCTTATGGTGCCAAGTCAGAGCCTTCTGTTCCATCTCTTTTACCTGTGGGTATAATGTGGAAAGTGAGGGTGAGCAGCAGTGATAGCTTTCCTGAGTCAGGACTGTCAAGGCCTCTCACAAGTTCAAGGCAGACAAGACATGGGACACTAAGCTAGTTCACTGTAAGAATTCTTATGAATTTTCTCTCAAGACCTTAGAGATGGGGCTTTGGTAAGGCACAAGTCCCGCTGGCTCCATGCTTCATTCTCCCATCTCCTTGGAACCTCCACCTAATTTAAGGCCTCTGAGTCTCAGTGCTGCTGTGAGAACTTTGTGTGGTCAAACTCCCTAATCTATTTCCAGCATCTCTCTTCTATCTCATCCTTAACCATTACCTACAAGTCTTTATGTCATTGATACCCTGGTCTCTCCAGTTTCTGTTTGCCAATGGTTCCAGAAATGCCTTAGTTTTTTCTCTGGCACTGGTCCCTAAGTGTGTGTACCCCCTCAGTGTCATCATCCCCTACATCCGCTATGCTAGGTTAGGATTTACCTTTCACTTAACATCTGCCATTGTTTCCTGCACTACTGCGGCCATTTCAGTATTATTTCTCGAAGATGCCCTGATTCACACTGTAAGACACACGTGCAACAGTCAGCATCTTAATAGATCTCCCCCGGTGGACTCATTCTATCATGCATCATGGTCTCCTTGCTCTCTCTTTTGTCTCTCTCCTCATGGAATATGGAGAGGAAAGTAAAATATCAAAGCCCATCTCAAAATTCATTACTCAAGGAAACAATGGAAAAGGCAGTAAAAAAATTTTCTACTGAGAGTAGAAATCAATTAAGTGGAAACCCAAAAAACAATTCGAATGATCAAAGAAATAGAACTTGTTTCTTTAAAAAAATAAACAGTTTGATAGACAATTGACAAAATTCACAAAAGATAGGAAGGCTGGAAGGTCCAGCTCATGATATGAAGCTCACCACAGAGTGATGAGTGCAGTTAGAGAAATAACTACATTGAGAACTATCATAACAAAGTGAATGAATGAGGGAATTAGGAAGCCTGTCTAGAGTACAGGAGGGGGTTGGGTAGAAAGGAGAGAGATTTGGGTTATTGGTGATGAAAATGTTGCAGTGGTGAAGGTGGGGTGTTCTTTACATGACTGAAACCCAAGTACAATCTTATTTATAATCAAGGTGTCTAAATAAAGATATTAATAAAAAATAAAATAGATTGGGAACCAGGTTATAGATAATGTGGTCTACTAGTAAATAATCTGAGAAAATTTAAATATTTGTGAAAAATACAGATACAAAAGGTTGTTAAAAAAGAGAAATATTTAAATCTCACTAGTAGTTAGAATTAAAATTTTTGAATTAAAATTGTTTAATATTTTAGGATAACTTTAATACGTTTGAAAACTGAAGGTCAGGTAGAATAGGACACATTCCTAGTTTTATTACATAAATGAGCACTTTTTAAACACTAAATTTTCTTAACAGTTTACTCTTTATGGCTAAACAAATTGAGAAATAAAAGGTTAAATGTTGCCCTGGGAATTAAACAGAGCAAACACTTCAGATATTTAAGCATAACAATTAAGGAGGTGTTAGCATCAAAGAGATTATAGAAAAAAGAAAAGCAGACTGGCTGATGTTCCCCAACCACAGAACACCTAGAATGTGTAGAACACAAGGGAAGAATTGATGTGGAAATGGAAAAACATCATTTTGGGGGGAAAAATTAGGTAAGATCAAGACAAGTTAACAAGTAAAAATTGAGTGACATTCTTGCAAACCTCATACTTTTAGAAAAGGAAGTACTTGCTCTGAAGCTAAAGGAAAATAAGTCTCTTTTTCTAGTCAACCATTTCCCCTGTTAGACAAACTCATTTTCATTCTTTCAATAACATAAACTCTTCTTCTAAAATCTTTAACTTCTCCCTTAAGATTGGAAACTTTGATTGCTGCTGAAAGTCATTGAAAAGGACTTCAGCCCGACGATCAGCAGTGGCTTTTGAGGGCAACCCAGCTCAGAAGTACCTGCAGAAACTGTGTGAGTGAAGGTAAGCTGGAAATACCCAAGAAGGGTAGAACCAGAGAGTGACTTAGTTGTGCAGCTGTGCACATCTTTTAGCCAATGAACCACAACATTATTTATAGGGAAAAGAATGCACAAAATGTGTGACAATGAGGAAATAATGCAGGCCAAAATCAGGCATCGAGAATGAAGATGGCAGATCTAATGACCTGAAAAGTGCCATCCATCTAGTTAACCTTTCAGATAAGGAGTTTAGAGAAGAAATATTGACAATCTTCATAGAACTATAAGAAAGCATAGATTGAGTTGAATGGACCACAAATAAAATATGAAGGATATGAAGATAGAAATCAGAAAACTCCATACTAAAATAACAGGTCTGAAAAACTCAGTAGACAAAATTAAAAAGGAAGAAATCACACTCCTAAACATATACACAGCCAATGAGGGACCAGCAAATTATTTAATACATTGTTGTCAAATCTAAAAGAGGACACCAATAGCAACACAATAATAGTGAGGTATCTCAACATTGCCCTGTCACTCTTTGATAGGTAAAATCCTATCAAGCTGAAATCCAACAAGAATATACTAGCTCTGAAAAGAGAAATGGAAAAGAGTGGACTAATGTTTATATATATGAAATTAGAAGTGAATTACTAACAGACACAGAAATAAACCTTTAACACCTGGAAATTAAACAGCTCACTACTGAACAGCCAATGGATCAGAGAAGAAATCAAACAGAAATCAAAACATTTCTGGAAACTAAAGTCAATGAAGACACAAATTATCAGAATTTTGGGGACACAAAAAAAGTGGTACTAAGAGAAATATTTATAGCTTTGTGAGCACAAATCTGGAAGGAAGAAGGGACCTATATAAATAACATAAACTCAATGCTTATAAAATTAGAAAATGATCAAAAAAAAAAGGAAGAAAGCATCAGTAGGCAGAAAGAAATAACAAAGCATAGAACAGAAATCAATGAAAAGGAAATCCAAAAAAGAAGCACAAGATAAATAAAAGCAAAAGTTGGTTCTTTGAAAAATAAACAAGATTGGTGAACGACTAGGAAAACTCACAAAGGATAGGAGAGAAAGTTAATAAACTGGTTTAGAAATTAAAAGGGAGAAATCATTAAAGATGTAAAAGAGAGTCAAAAGATAATCAGAGACTATTTTGAGAAGTTCTATTCCACAAAATATGAAAACCTAGAAGACATGTATAAAGTCTTGGACTCTTATAATCTTCCATGATTAAGCCAGAATAATCTAGCATATCTAAACAGACCCAACACTATTAAGAAATATATAATGGTAGTCTTCCATTAAATTAATCTTTCATTAAAATGGTAAATCTTCCCCAAAACAGAAGCCCGGACCCAGATGTATTCACTAACAAATTCTTTCGAAAAATTCGAGAGGAATTTTTTCCAATCCTTTTCAGTCTTTTTCATGATATTGAAGAAACAGGAACACTCGCAAGTGGTTTTTATGAAGCTAACATAACCCTGATGTCCTAAACAGAGATGCTGAAAAAAAAACTATAGACTAATATCCCTGATAAACACAGAAACAAAGCTCCTGAACAAAATCCCGTCAAGTAGGATTCAACCCCTCAACAAGAAAGTCATACACCACAACTAAGTATATTCCATTCTACTAATGCAAGGATAATTTAACATATGTAAATAACCCAACATAATACACCAGATAAATAGAAGCATAAAACCCACATGATTATATCAATATATGCAGAGAAAACATTTGATAAAATTCACCTCCAATTCTTGATATAAACTCGCATCAAGATGAAATTAAAGGAACTTTTCTCAATATAGTTAAGTTCATCTACCACAAGCCAATAGAAAATATGATTCTCAATGAAGATAAACTAAAATCCTTTCTACTAAAATCTGGTACAGGAAAAAGCTGTCCTCTCTCACCACTCTAATTCAAAATAGTGCTAGAAATTCTTGCCATAGCAATTAGACATGAAAAAGATAACTAGGGCATCTAGATAAGAAAGGAAGAAGTCAAGCTCTCACTCTTTGAAAATGGCATAATACTATATTTAGAAAACACTAATGATTACCAAAAAGCTTCTAGAAACAATAGATTCATATAGCAAAGTGGAAGGCTACAAAACTGACATGTAAAAATCAATGGCCTTCTTATAATGTTATAGAAGAAATGGACATTAATAAAACAATTCCACTCACATTAGTGTCACAAAAACTCAAATAAATTGGAGTTCACATAAATAAAGAGGTGGAGGAAGAATACAAAGAAAATAGCAAAACACTGCTTAATAAATAAAAGAGGGCTTAAGGAAATGGAGACAACTACCCTGCTCATGGTTTGGGAGGATTAACATTATTAAAATGACAATAATCACCAAAGCATTGTACAGATTTAATTCAATTTTTCTAAGGATAGCCAACGTATTCTTGAATAAGTAGATCAAACAGTCCTTAAATTCATTTGGAACAATAAACACCCACAAATAGCTAGAGTAACCATTAGGAAAAGTAATATGGGAGGCATCACTTTGCCTAGATTTAATTTGTATTACAAAGTTAAAGTCATTAAAACAGCATTGTATTGAATAAAGGCAAATACTCAGATCAATGGAATAGACATGAGTATTCAGAAAATCTTCCTAAGACATACAATCAATTAATCTTTGATAAAGGGACATGATAAGGAAATCTTCTTCAACACATGGTGCTGGGGCAACCAGTCAGTCACATGTTAAAAAGCAAACTTGAACATCCATCTAACACCATGCACAAAAGTCAAATCCAAATGGATTAGTGACCTTGATATCAGACCCAAAACCATAATTTATATAGAAACATGTGGAAGCAATGATAAAGGGATGGGAGTTTATTAAGTTGAGAACATCTGCACCTCAAAGGAAAGAGTGACTGGGATACAAAAGCCACCCACATAATGGGAGAAACTATTCACCCAATACTCATCAGATAAGGAACCAATATCTAAGATATACAAGATACTGACAAAACTTAACAAGAAAAAAAATCTAACCACATCAAAAAGTGGGAAGAAGAAAAGAACAGACACTTTTCAAAGAAGAAATACAAATGGCCAAAAGTCATATGAAAATGTGCTCCACATCCTTAATCATCAGGGAAATGCAAATCAGAACAACAATAAGACACCATCTCATGCCGCAGAGACTGGCACACATCACAAAGAATAAAAACAATCAATGCTGGCAGGAATGTGAAGAGAAAGGAACTCATTCACTGCTAGTGGGTATGTCATCTAGTCCAACCTTTAGAAACAACAAGGAGATTCCTCAAAACACTGGAAATTCAGCTCCCATATTATCAAGCTATACTATTCCTAGGGATATGCCCTAGGAGTAAGTCTTGAGTTATCTAGGCTGAGTGTGATTCAAAACCCCCAAACCAACCCACACCATACAAGCAGATTAAAATATCACCATATTGGGGCCCGGGAGATAGCATGGAGGTAAGGTGTTTGCCTTTCATGCAAAAGGTCATCAGTTCGAATCCTGGTGCCCCATTTGTTCCCCCGTGCCTGCCAGGAGCAATTTCTGAGCATGGAGCCAGGAGTAACCCCTGAGCACTGCCGGGTGTGACCCCCCCCAAAAAAAAAACCACCATATTAAAAAAAAGTAAGCCAGTTTCTAGCTTTAAATTTCAACTTCAGTATAAAGTCCTGTCTTAGAGCATTAATTAATTAATGTTTCCTTTATTTATTTAAGTATTATGTTTAAGAAACATTTGCAGTTGGGTTTTAGTTGTAAAAAGCATACCCCCCTTCACAAGTGTAATCTTTCTGCCGCCAATGCCACCCATCTTCCTCATTCCCTAACCTCTGTCTGTCTTTGAGAAGGCATTCTATCATTGTCATGATAATTGTTAATGTAGTTATTTCCCTGACTACACTCAACACTGTTCGTGGTAAGCTTTATATAATGGGCTGGTCCTTCCTGACCTCATCTTTATTGTCTCTGGATATTATTACCACATTTTCTTTTATTTTTCTGAAATACCGTATTTTTCGGCATATAAGACAACTTTTGAAATGACTAAAGGTCAACTGAAAATCGCGAGTCGTCTTATACACCGAGTATATGTCCCAAAAAACGTTTCCATATGCCACTAACCAAAAATTGTCAGGATATTGCCACGAAACAAATTTTCCAACTTGATCCTGCACCAATCACTGCAAGGCTGCTCGGACCACCTCTTAACTCAGCCAATCCAAGCAGGCTTTTTATGCATGCAAATTATACAATGTTCTAAACCTGAATCTATACTGTAAAAAGCCTGCTCATATTGGCCAAAGTAAGAGAGGAAGTTTATTACAGTATAACCTTTGAATCTTTGCTTATTGTGATTGGCTTACTGTGGTACATAAAGTTGCAGCACAGGAACGTTCTGTCTTATTCAGCGAATATAGGCCTACACCTATGTTTTAACTGTAAAATTAGGGGTTGTCTTATATGACCGGTCATCTTATACACCAGAAAATATGGTATCAAAGATGAATGAGGCTATTTTATTTCTATCTCTGTCCCTCTTACTTATTTCAATCAGTATAATAGTTTCCATGTCCATCCATGTGTAGAAAAATTTTATGACTTTATTTTTCCTTATGACTGTATATTATTACATTGTATATATGTACCGCAGTTTCTTTAGCCACTCCTCTGTTGTCAGGTATCTGGGTTGTTTCCAGATTCTGGCTATTATAAATAGTGCTGCAATGAATATAAGCATGCAGATGGCACTGCTTTGAGAAATGAGAGGACAGAAGAAAATGCAGACATATATACTGTTCATGGATTGGGAGAATTAACATAATTAAAATGGCAATACTTCCCAAAGTATTCTACAGATTTAATGTAATTGCTCTAAGAATACCTATAACATTTTTCAAAAGGAGTGGATTCAACACTTCTACAATTTATTTGAAATAATAAATCCCCATTAGATCAAAGAACCCTTAGGAAGAAGAAGATGGGAGGAATCACTTTTCCCAACTTTAAATTGTTTTACAAAGCAATAGTCATTAAACAGTATGGTATTAAAATATAGACAGACCCTCAGATCAACAGAATAAACATGCGTTTTCAGAGAATATTTACACATATACAATAAAATAATCTTTGATAAAGGGGAAAACAATGCAAAAGAAAGTAAGGAAAGCCTCTTCAACAAGTGGTATTAGGACAACTAGTTAGTCTCACATAAAATAGTGAAATCTGAGCTTCATATAACACCATGCACAAAGGTCTAATCTAAATATATTAAATACCTTAATATCAGGTCCAGAAATATATGGTATATAGAAGAATACATAGATAAAACACTTCATGACATTGAGACTAAAGGCATCTTTAAAAAGGAAGCATCACTTTCCAAACAAGTGGAAGTAAAGATAAACAGATGTTATTATTCTAAACTGAGAAGCCTCTGCATCTCAAAGAAGTGTTTAGGATACAAAGGCAATCCACGTAATGGGGGAAACCATCCACCCAATACCCATCAGATAAGGGAATAATATCTAAGATATACAAGGTACTGACAGAACTTAACAAGAAAAAAAATCATCTAATCTCATTAAAATATTGGGAGAAGAAATGAACGAGCACTTCATCAAAGAAAAAATATAAATGACAAAAAGGCACATGAATAAATGCCCCCCACATCACTAATCATCAGGGAAATATAAATAAAAACAACAATAAGGTACTACCTCATGACAGAGAGATATTGCACACATCACAAAGAAAAAACCAATTAGTGCTGGCATAGATCTGTGGAAAAAGGAAATCTCATTCACCGTTGGTGTGAATACCGTCTACAGGTTTTCTTTAAAACACTGTTTTAGTATCTGACATAACTTCGTAATAGTAAATTAATATTTATGAATACCTAAACCTTTTCTATACTAGCCCCTTATTTTCTAAGTATGGTGTGTCAAATCTATGTGCAAAATGAAACTAGGATCTCACCAAAATCTTGATCCATTTGTTCATAGTTGCACATTTGGATTCACCTCATATATTAACTATTGTACTGCAATAAACATAACTGTGCATTCATCATTGCAAATAAACATTTTTTAATTTTTCAGTATAGATGCCTAATTTGGTAATGGTGTATAGGAGTCTTATTATATTTTTTGCTTTTTTTTTTTTTTTTTGGTTTTGGTTTTGGGGCCACACCCGGTGACGCCCATGGGTTACTCCTGGCTATTGGCTCAGAAGTCGCTCCTGGCAGGCACGGGGGACCATATGGGGAACCGGGGGATCGAACCACAGTCCGTCCTAGGTTAGCACAGGCACCTTATCTCCAGCACCACCACCCAGCCCCCCAGAGTCTTATTATTTTTGTTAAAAATATTTTGATAAGTGTTGTACTTAAGGTTGAAACAAATAATACCCACATCAACAGTGAATAAGAATTTCTTTTTAAATTGAATATAATTTTTAACAAAATTGAGATACTGAGATGAAGCTACAAAATTATTAATGGTTGAGTTTTAGTCATATAATGTTCCAATATCCATTAATCCTCCCATTTGTAATTCCTGCCAACAATGTCTTAGTTTTCTTCCCACTTATCCATGTCTGTGTCTTTGATCATATCTCCACACACACTGGGTATTCCCATAGTTTGCTATATATTCCATTTTTATTGTTATGCCAAGATATTTTTCCACTTTGATTTACATTACATTTTTCTAATCATAAGACAGATATGCCTATTAGTGATTCCTATATCTTCTTTGAGAAAATGTTTGTATCACTCTTCACTTTCATTTGGGGTTGCTAAATTTTTGATGTTATTGAGTTTTGTGAGTGATTAATCAATTTTGGATATTAACTCTTTGCTTTTTTGTTTGCAAATTTTTACTTCCATTTAGTAGCATATGTGACACATAATTTCATATGATGAAAGCTTTATAGTTGAATTATAGATAAAATACCATTTTGTTCTTTTTGCAAACTGCAAGGTCTCTTACAGGGCTTATTTATTTCATTTTTAAAATTTGGATGCCTCGCATATATCTTAATTATTTATTAAAGTTTTTATTATTGATTTTAAAATACATAATAATACATAAGTAACTAAGGATCTGGAAGTTTTGTGATGCATTGTACTATTTTCACCATTGCTGTTGACAAATTTTAATATTTTGAAAAACCAAGCATGGATGACTTTTTATCATATATTAAGAACTTATTTTTGTGTGTCTAATACGTAGTGTTGTTTTATCAGTAGATCATATCACCATACACATTGCATATAGGTAAGTCTGCCATTATGCATGGATATTAAAATCTCATGATCTGTCCTCATTCTACCTCTCTATTTTGCTGGATTTATTGTTGATTCAGAAACTTAAAAATATTCTTTTTTTTTTAAATTTGGCTAAGGATATTTAACACTTTTGCTCAACTTTGCAATGTATGTTAAATAAGTCACTTTTAACTGTGACCCCCTATGACCAATTTTAATGGTTGCCTTCCTTTGACAATCACATTTTATTTCCTTATAATCTCAATTTCTTCCTAACATTTAAGTCTTACGTTATATAAGTACTGTATTTTCTTCTCTATTTCATTTAGCATTTTGTTGTTTACAAGAATAATTGTAGGTTTTTTTTTTCTAGTCTTATCAGTGTTTATAACATTTTTCTAAATTGCGATCCCATTTCAAACTTTAGACTTTTTTGTTTGTTTGTTTGTTTTTTGGGGGGTCACACCCGGCAGTGCTCAGGGATTACTCCTGGCTCCATGCTCAGAAATTGCTCCTGGCAGGCACAGGGGACCATATGGGGCACGGGGATTCGAACCGATGACCTTTTGCATGAAAGGCAAATGCCTTACCTCCATGCTATCTCCTGGGCCCCAAACTTTAGACTTTTAATCTTACCATTGTCCTATAGTATCTTGCAGTGGCCCACCATTTATGAAATTTTCACATGTGCTTTCAATAGAGAAAGAATTTCCCCATAATAAATACTAGTGGGGGCTGGAGAGCAAAAATAAAAAAAATAAACTACTCTAAGTTGTATTTAAAACATTAATGCTATAGATATTAATGAATCCTATACTGAAAACAAACTGGTAAAATAACCTTTTTATAAATATAACATTTAATATTGGTGAATTTAAAAATTTGCCTATTTTTAATCTTATTAAAAAATGCAACTAAAGTAACAAATGCCTGTCTATACTGTAGTGCACACAATATATAAAGATATCTGTGTTACAGTCAATACATGACACTATACTTCAAGGGTGGAGAAACCCTATATCTCCTAGGCCAAGGGAATTCCCTCTCTAAGGCCCCCAATATTTACTAGGCCTATGCAAGAAAAAAAGTACAAAATAATCTTTTTCTATCTATTTATTTATTTTTTTATTTTTATTTTTGGGACTTCTTTGTTTTGGTTCAGATATTGAAGTTCATTTCTCCATTTTATTTTATGTTATTTTATCTTTCTCTTTCTTTTTGCGCTCTGGCATGGTTCTATTTCAGGACTGAGACAATTATATGGTGCTTGCCTTCAGTGCTGTAGTGCTCATTGACTATTTATTTGATACTTCTTTTTGTATTATTGTGGTATTTCAATTCAATTCAATTTCTTCCTGTCCTCTCTCAAACTGAGGTTGAGAGCCTGTAGAAGGACTGCACTCATTTTCAGCTTATTTGATTTTTACCCCACTTTATTGCTTTTCTCTTCTTCAAACAAAAACACATAACTTGATCTATCTAGTGCCACCTCTCAAATAGAGGGGGAAATAAGGGAGGGTACCAGGACCAAACAGATATATGATCACTATGTAGTAAGCTAGACACAGAGGGGACCACTTACTCTAGCAGTCCGGGGGGTGAGAGTGGGGGGAATGGGATGCAGGATGGGAAATGGGGGTGGAAGGACAAATTTGATGATGGAAATTCCTCTGATTCAATGTTAATATGTACCTAAAATACTACTGTAAAAGATATGTAAGACAATATGGTCAAAATAAAAATTATATATAATAAAAAAGAAGAACTTTGTAAATCACAGTGGTTTTAATAAAAAAGGTTGATGCTGTGGAAAAAAAGATTTCTGTGTTAAAATACTACCATACGCCTGGAGTTTATATGAGTTTGATATGAATTAAACACCCTTTCTCTGAGCTATGACTCAGGCCCCTAGAGATTTTTTTAATAAAATATTTGAACAATTCTTGTATAATGATTCTTGACTAATTAGAATTAAACGTAGATATTTTATTCCTCATGTCTAGTAGTGTGTGGGGGGTGAATGGGTGTGTCTTATTTGGTTTTGTTTGAGTCAGGGATGTCCATGTACCCAAAAGAAAAAGAAAAGCATTAAGTTAGTCATTTGAAGTTCAACTAACTACATATTTCCACATAAGTAATATATTTGGTGGTTTTTGTTGTGAAGTTTTAAAAATTATTTTAGGAGTTGAGCTGATAAAAAACTGAGTTCCAAATTTTATGACAAGTATATATTTAATTCTCTGTTATAGATTTTTATATAGTAAAATGTTATTTTTCACATAAACTTGGTGTTAGAATATTTTCCTCAAAATTGTTTATTGATTAGGTTTATAAAAAGCACATAATGGCCAAGGTTATTTGTAAATTAAAAACTTACTGAGTTCCTATATATGAAGAAACCCATCCTTCCATGGTTCCTAAACAGATCCTATTGAAAATTTAAGCTGAAGAAGCAGTACAATAGATAGGGCTTTTGCCTTTTATGTAATCAACCATGATTTTATTCCAGCATGACCTATGGTCCGCTGATCACCACCAAGAGTGATCACTGAGTGCAGAGACAAGTGTGAGTACCGAGTATTGCCATATATTATCTCAAAACCAGTGTAAATGAGTATAATTTTCTATAATACCTTTTAGTGAATCCATTTATTCTCTTGATAAAATATGTTCCCATTACCTAATATCTTATTTTAACCTTTTAGTTAGCTATACACACACAAAACAAATTTCATTTTTCAAATATGCCTTCTGAAGTCAATTAACATCTTCAAATTGAAAAATTAATCTCATCATTTCATTTGTTGAATTTGTAGTTCATCAGTGTGGGGTTGAGATACCTCAGTAAAAGAAATGTTAGCATATTATATTAAATTTAATTAAACTTTTAGATAATACAAAATGAATAAAAATCAATCAATAAATATGATTTTCAGAAGTATGTTATGTCTTTCACTATAAAATTTTTATAATAATGCAAGTTTTAGCTATACCAAGGCAGGCTATTTTCACCAAAACATATGTTCAAAGACATTTCAATTTCAGTTTGGGTTTCATTTGAATATAATGTTAAGATATAACTTTTGTATAACATTTAAGAAATGTTATACAAAACATTTAAGAAATGTTATACAAAACATTTAAGAAATAATTTTCATGTATTAATGCTCCTCTTACTCTCTTTTTTAGTGTTTTTTGCTAAATTATTTCCAAAATTTCTACTAGTCTAGGAAGTCTTATAACTCATCTTAATACAGTTTAATAATTAAGTCTTTGTAGAAAATTAAACCTGATTAGATGATGATTTAGGATGAAAATAATACTTCCATATATAATTAGTGCATTTGATATTAATCTATTCTTAAATATCATTATCTCATTTGAATGTGGAGTTGTTCATAGTAAAAGTAGAATGTTTCAGACATTATGGACTAAGGTATGCAAGCAAAAACTAGCAGAAAATTTAGAAGGCACAAATATTTTTGACATTTATTGTGCACTGTTATACTACATCGTTGATTCATTAGTTATTAAAAGCATATTGTAAGGTAATGCATTATTTTAATGATCCTATTAAAATATGAGAAGTATGAAAAGTTACTCTTTTATTTACTCTTTGTGTTTTTTTTTATTTTGTAAAAGTCAGATACTCCTTTTCCTGCATTAATAATATAAATTCTAAGAAATGAAACATCACTATTTAGAGTGTAAGAGAGATAGTATGGTGGGTCTGGCGTTTGTTTTCCTGGTGCTATTCTGGGTTAGATATTTGGAACCCAAGGTTTTCAGGAGTGATTCTATAGTATAGAGCTAGATGAATACCTAACACTACAGGGTTTTGCACAAAAATCAAACGAAGAAAAAAATAAACCTCACTTTTTTGAATTGGCTCATTAATATATTAATCTAATGATTAAAAAGAACTTATAAAATCAAAGAATGCAATATTTGTATTACATAAATTCTTAAATGTTTTTTATTATTTAATTCACAAATAAACAGAACTTTAATAAAACACTATTTCATGTTATTAAATTTTCTAATCTCATTCATTTTATGATATATTTTTCTAAAATGATTTGATGCTTATCTAATTTTAATAAGTTATAACAAAATAAAATGATGAAGAAATGTAATTAACAGATATTAGAATTAGAATCTAATGTAAATTGATTCTTATTACTATTTTTAATTTTCTTCTAATTTATTTTATTAAATTAATTTCTTATTAAAACATCAATTTCCTTTTAGTATTTTATTCCTTGTTTGCTAAATTTGGAAACCTAGAAAAAATGGATATATTTTAAAAGATTTTCAGAGCCTTAAGAGTTATGTTGTGATGGTGCGTTTTATAATGTTAAATGTAAGTGCTCATATCAAATAGCATTATCATAAAATAAACTTAATAAATTGCCCCTTTTGAAGACTTCTCTGAAAAGAGTATATGCTGATTCTATATGAAATATAAATTAAAATATTATAATAGCTTTTAAAGCTGACTTGGAGCTTAAAATAAACAGATTGTAATGATCATTTCTCTATGACTGTCAATTATGAATATAAGAAAAAGAAGGTTTGGGAGAAAGAAAGAAGAAAGTAAAAGAGGAAGGAGGAAGGAATTAAAAACAGATGAAGGAGAAGGAAGGAAGAAAGGAGGGCAGGAATAAGGGAGAAAGAAAGGAAGGAGAGGAGGAAGGAGGAAGGAATAAGAGAGGAAGGAAGGAGAGTATGAAGGAGGAAGGAATAAGGGAGGAAGGAGAATAGGAAGAAAAGAAGGAGGGAGGAGAGAGGGAGGGAGGGAAAGAGAAATAAGGAATAATTGGTTATGGAATGAAGGAAGGGAGGGAAGAAAGGAGGAATGAAATAAGGAAACATGAAAAGAAAGAAGGAAGTGAGGGAGGGAGGAAGGAAAAAAGAGAGGAAGAGAGATGGAAGGGAGGAAGGAATAAGGGAAGGAGAGAGGGTTAAATCAAAGGAGAGGAGTGAGGAGGGGAAGAAAGGATGAAAGAAATATGTGAGAAAGAAAGAGGAAGAAAGAAAAGAAGAGAAGAAAGTAAGGAAGGAAAGAAGGAAAGGGGAGAACAGAAGTAATGGAATGAAGAAAAGAAGGGAAGAAGGAAGAAAAGAAGGAAATGAGGAAAGAAGGCAAGAAGGAAAGAAGGGATGAAGGGAGAAAGTGAAAAAGAAAGGGAGGAAAAGGGAAGAAGGATGGAACAGATGCAGAAAAAGGAAGAAAAGGGAATAGAAAAAGGAAGTATGTAATGAAAGAAGGAAGGGAGGAAGTATAGGAGGAAGGAAAGGAGGAAAGCAGGACGGGAGGAAGGGAATGGAGAGAGGGTGCATGGGAGGGAGGGACAAACGAAAGAAGAAAGGAAAATGGTAGGAGGCAAGGAAGAGAGGAAGGGAGGAAGGGAAGAAAAAACAGAGGAAAGAAGGAAGGAATAAACAAAAAGAAGGGAGTAATAAAGAAAGGAAGGAAAGAACATAGGGCAGGAGGAAGAAAGGAAATAATTAAGAATATTAGGAAGAGAAGAAGAGAAGGAATTGAAAAAGCTGGAAGATAGGAAGGGAGGAAGACAGGATGGAATGAAGTGAGGAAAGAAGGGAGAAGTGAGGGAAGTATGGAAGGAAGAAAGGTAAAGGGAGGGATGAAACGAGAAAGGAATGAAGAAAGAAGAAAATAGAGGAAGCACGGAAGGGAGCAAAGAATAGAGGAAAAGAGATGGAAAGAAGAAAGGAAATGGAAGGAAGAAATGAAGGGAGAAATGGAAGAATAAAGAAATGATGTCAGGAAGGGACAAAGGGAGGAAGAAAGGAAAAAGGGACAGAGAGAGGATGGAAGAAAAGAGAAATGAAGGAAGAGAGGAAGAAAAAGAGAAAGGGAGGAAGGAAAAATGAGTGAGGAAGGAAGAAAGGAAGAAAAGGAGTGAGGGGGTAGAAAGGGACTAAGAAGGAAAAAAGGGAGGGTGAGAGAAGAAAGGGAGGGAAGAAGGAAAAGGGGGAAGGGGAAGAAAAAGCAAGGAAGGAATGGAGGATGAGAGGAAGAAAGGAAAGATGGAATAAAGAAAGGTAAAAAGAAAAACAAACAGAAAAAAGAAGGAATGAAGAATGAAATGTAGGATAGAATAAAGAAAGGAAAAAAGAGATGGAAGAATGGAAGGAATAAAAATGATAGGAAGGAAAGAAGGTACAGATGAAGTGAGGAAGAAAAGAAGGGATGGAAGAAAGGAAAGAATATATGGAGGAAGGGAAGATGGGAGAAAGGAAAGAAGTGAGAAGGAATGGAGGAAGAAAAGAAAGGAGGAAGAAAGGAATAAGGGAGAAGTGAAGGAAGGGAGGAAGAGAGGAAGAAGGTAGGGGAGGAAGGAAGCGGAAGGGAGGAAGGAAGGAAGAAAAGAAGGAAGAAAGGGAGGGAGGGAGGGAGGGAGTGAGGACGGAGGTGGGAGGAGGGAGGGAGTGAGTTTGACCAGTGAATGCTGTGTGAGAATTGAAAAGTACATGGTCCACCCAGGTGGTTCCAAGAGCTTTTTAGTAATTAAGTTTGTATAGTGACGAAGGAATCTTTATTTTCCCGCCAGAGAAATAGTATAATAGATTGGTGTTTGCATTAAAATAAGATTAAACCAACCAGGCTTGTCCCCAACATACTTATGTTCTACTGAGCAGTGCTTGCAGTAGTTCCTAAGTGAAGAGGCAGGAGTAACCCCTGACCATCAGCATTATTGGATGTATCCAAACTCTCCTCATACTTTATTTTAATATATTCCTTCCCTTTGTTGCTATGACGAGAGCTTGGCATCACATAACATTGGCTGTAATTCATATTTTTAGTGACAAAACCATTCGGTGGACTCCTTACAGTACATTTACAATTTTAAATAATTTTATAGGTCTATGACTATTTTTGGAGCAAGATTTGAGGAGAAACAAAATATTATACTATTTCTACTATCTTTATTCTTATTTTTTGGAACAGTATGCCTGATTTTAGAACACTGATAGAAAAAATTCTTCAACTCACAATATTCAAACCATAAAAATTTGGCCAAGAATAAAACACAATATCTCAAAGGAAAAAGGGAGAAAGAGAGGGAGAGAAGGGGAGAGAGATAGGAGAAAGAGAAAAGGAGAGAAAAAAGGCCTGACACTGAAGCAGGCAAGGGGAAGACAGAGGAAGGGCAAGAGGGAGAGTGAGAGGGTAAATGGGGACATTGGTGGCATTAAATGTGCACTGGTGATGGGTGTTATACATTGTATGATGAGAGCTCAATTATGAGTAACTATATAACTGTATGCCTCAAAATGATAACATTATGTGAATTTTTTTAAAAGACCAAGGGGCTGGATCAATTGAACAGAGGGTAAAGTCCTTTTTTTTCAAGCTGCTGACATAGTTTTAATTTTTTTTTGTATTCTACATAGTCCCATAAACTTACCAGCAATAATTTCTGAATACAGAACTAGGAGTAACCCCTAACACAACATGGTGTGGCTCCAAAACAATGAAAAAGTTGGCAAAAAGAAATGGTTCTTCCTATTTCTGATGAGAAGAGTGTCTCTAAAAGTTAAGAAACACTTTAGAAATGTCAGAAATTGTGCTAAGTGTTTAATATGAAATTTTTTTACTGGAAAAAACTAATTGGTAGTCTACTCTATCCTGAAGAGATAGTCTACTACAATTATAGGTGAGAGCCTACTATACCTATGAGCTGGAGAAAGAGGTTGATAGATATATAGATAGGTAGATGAAGATAGATAGATAGATAGATAGAGATAGATAGATACATACATACATACATACATACATACATACATACATACATACATACATACATACATACATACATAGATGATAGATTAAGGTAGTTAGCTGGGTAGATAGAAGAACTGATATACACAGGTTCCTCTTGTACTGGCTTGTGGGGTGGTGCACTGGGATGGACAGCTAGCCTGAGGACCCCCTGGACTATCCACTAGTCTGGGGGGCTAGATCCCCCCACGCTAGAGGGGCTCTTCACGAGCACCTCAGGTAAGCTGGGCCCTGGTGGGGAGGAATGGGGTTGGAGGGCAGCTCCACCCCCTTGCATTCACAAGCAGCAGGGGCCAGAGCTGTGCCCAGAGCCCCCACAAGCCAGGAGTTCTGTTCCTCTTGTACTGGCTTGTGGGGTGGTGCACTGGGATGGACAGCTAGCCCGAGGACCCCCTGGACTATCCACTAGTCTGGGGGGCTAGATCCCCCCACGCCAGAGGGGCTCTTCACGAGCAAGCTGGGCCTTGGGGGGAGGAATGGGGTTGGAGGGCAGCTCCACCCCCTTGCATTCACAAGCAGCAGGGGCCAGAGCTGTGCCCAGAGCTCAGAGAACTTCAGACAATAGTCAAAGTAATGTTCCTTAATTTTTTTTATATATATATTACCATTTTCAAAAAGGGCGCAGGCACTAAAGCCTGGGTGCGCCCGGATACAAAGACCAAGAAACGTCTTGCCTGGATAAAAGCTCAGACGACACCATGGGTACTGTATGTGTAGCCTGTCATCCCTGCTCGGAATAGCACCAGCAGTACCAAAGGACACCAAAAGTTTTTGTATAGGCATAGTAAATAAGGGGAAATCATGGACTCAGAAGATCTTATCTTCTATGGATAAGAATTCACATTTCTTACACAAGGATGCATCCCATCATGGACATATATCATATGGATACAACTCAGTCTCCAGGAGATTGGGCACTCTCCGTTCTCTAATCCCAGATCCCAGACATAGAACTGAAACAACTCCCCGCAACACCATCAGGAACTAAGCCCTTTTGGGAGATATGCTTGTGCTAGTGCTGATAAGACAACGTGGACAGCGAGGAAAGGTCAACTTGACCTAGGACCCGGAGGTCCTATCATATCACCTAACACTCAGTGGAAACCAGAAGATGTACTGTTCTTTGAAATATGAAAAATAAGAGCACTAACTACAGAAAACAGACTT